>PVLD010037314.1:0-10345 GCA_004027595.1 Dinomys branickii | reverse complement strand
CAGCGTCTGGGACTTTCCCACGTCTCGCCCCGGCAGCCTGGTCCGCCCTACCACATCTCCCCCGGCATCTCAGAGAAATACGCCCAGTTTAAACTTCCCAGCCGAGGTTCCGGCATTCACGTTCACCAAGTCTGTCTCGAGCTGGTGGTGTTTATTAAGGAGGTTCGCTCCCTTGCTGCTCACCCGGTCGCCATCTTCCGAGAGTCTCCCCAGGAGGTTGTTTTTTAATTTCCAAGTTTTTATGGAGTTTTTGGAGTTCCTTTTGTCATTCATTTCCAATTTCATTGCACTGTGGTCAGACAATATGCATGGGAGAATTTCAATTCTTTTGCATTTAGGTAGGCATGCTCTATGGGCTACAATGTAGTCTATTTTAGAGAAAGTCCCATGTACAGCTGAGAAAAATGTGTATTCTGATGTTATGGGGTGGAACACTCTTGTATACATCTAGTAAGTCCTTTTGTTTACAGCTTTGGTTCAGATCTGTTATTTCTTTGCTGATTTTTTTGTCCAGTTCACCTATCTCTTTGTGTCAACGGGGTGTTGAGGTCTCCTATTACAATAGTGTTATTGATTATATTGGTTTTCATGTCTGTTGAGATTTGTCTTACGTAATTTGGTGCTCCAGTGTTTGGTGCATACATGTTTAGGATTGTTATTTCATCCCCTTGCAATTTTCTCCTAACAAGTATATAGTGACCTTCTTTATCTTTTTTCATTGTTCTCAGTTTGAAGCTTTCATTTGCTGCAAATTTAATTGCTACTCCTGCTTTTTTCTGCATTCCTGTTGCATGGAGGATTGTTTTCCATCCTTTGACTTTCACTCTATGGATTTCCTTTTGAGTAAAATGTGTTTACTGTGTACAGCATATTGTTGGATCTTGTTTCTTGATCCACTCTGCCAGTCTGTTTCTTTTGTATGGTGAATTGAGGCCATTTACATTTATGGTTATAAGTGGTATATGTTGGCTTATCATTGTGATATTATTTACTTGCGGTTGGTTTCTTACTTTTACTACCTGTTTAATTGCTTGCTTTGCTTGAGGGTTCCTTTCTATTGTTGTTTTTGAAATTGTGTTCACTATCTTCTCTGTCTAGAATGTCTTTTGGTGCTTTTTGTAAGGATGGTTTGGCACTCATGAAGTTCTTCAGTTGCTCTTTGTCATGGAAATATTTCATTTCTCTGTTAAATTTGAAGGATAGTTTGGCAGGATACATCAATCTTGGTTGGAAGCTGTTTTGTCTTAGGACCTGTAATACTTCACTCCAAGCTCTTCTCGATTGGATGGTTTATGTTGAGAAGCCTGCTGTGATTCTTATGGGCTTTCCTTTATAGGTGATCTGTTTCTTTTCTCTAACAGCTTTTAATATTCTATTCTTTAGGTGGAGATCTGGATCTTGATTATTATATATATGTCTGGGTGTAGTTTTATTATGGTTATGACTAGTAGGAGTTCTATATGCCTCATTTACGTATATCTCAGGTTCTGTTTCCATGCTTGGTAAGTTTTTTGCTATTATTTCTGCAAATATTCTTTTTATGTCATTTGTGTTGCCCCCTGCTATTTCATTGACTCCTATTACTCAGACGTTATTTCTCTTTGCCTCATCTTGCAGCTGTTGAATTGATTTTTCCTGGATCTTTGTTGATTTTAAGAGATCCTTCCTGTCATGATCGCTAGCTGCCATGCTGTCTTCAAGAGCTGAAATTCTATGTTTGGGTTCATTCTAGTGGTTTTGCAAGCTTTGAATAGAAGTTTTGATTTCCTGGAAATCTCTTTGAGTCTGTTTCATGTGTTCTAATTCATTCCTATATTGCTCATACAATGTTTCTATCTGTTGCCTGTTCTATTTTTATATCTGTTTCTTCTCTAGGTGTGCCGAGCATTTCTTTCATTGTGACTGCCATTTCCTTTTTTGCCTGAGAGATTCTGTATGATCTGATATATTCTATGGCCTGATGGAGTTGTTTCTTTACTTTCATTGCAATCATTTCAGCAATTTCAGGTGTGTGTTTACCAAGTTCTTCTATGTCTGTGTCTCTTGGACTTGTTCTGAGTGGGTTGGAGTTCTGAGACTGCGTTTTAGCACTTCGTATTGTCATGTTTGATGCTGGTGGCAGAATGCTCAGTCTTTTTCTTCTCTGGCAGTTCAGCAAAGGCCTTTAGTGTCCCTAGTTTTCCTGTTGGGCAGGCCTGCCCCTCAGTGTCTATTGAGATGTTCTCCTTAGACTGGGGTTCTCCAGTAGATGGTGAAGTGTACTTAGTTCTCCCAGGTCTCAGACATGAACTGTGATGTCAGTTAATGGCAGATGGTTTATTCCAGTAGCCCCTCACAGTTCAGGGCATGTGTATGACCCAGAATCCTGTTGCACTGATGGAACCATCCCAGGCCAGTGGTCCTGTGACTCTAGGCAGTGCAGGATACAGGCAAAGCCCAGACATGAACTGCAGGGTTAACAGTTTGTGGAACACCTGATTCTATGTCTCCAGTCAGTTCAGGAGATGCATAGGATCCAGACATGGGCCACACCAACAGCGATCACAGACTGCCTGTCTTTGGGACTGCCTGGAGGGCAGGGCACAGGTGAAGTCCAGACCAGAGCCACTATCTCAGCAACTCCTGGAGCACCTGCACCCAAACCTCATTCAGTGCTGGGCACATGCATCGAGGGCCCATGTGCAAACCCAGGTGAGAGCAGTTTGCAGGGCTGCTGAGTGAGGAGCTCCTGTCTGTACCAGGTGCATGGGGGGGCAGAAACTCAGACTGTAATTGTGGCAGGGTTGTGAATCATCTGCTCTGCCCCCAGAAAATAGATGGGAAATACCTGGTTCTTTCGGCAGCTTTCAGCTGAAAACCGTACTTCTCTAGTCAGTTCAGTCTGCACAGAGGAGCAAGGAGTAGCCCACATCAACAGCAATCCCAGTCTGTGTATGCGACCACCTGGAGGGCAGGGCGCAAGTGGCACCTCTTCTTTTGTGATTTGTTTACTTAATGGTTTTGTATTCAGACTGCATGAACAGGCAGTATGAAAGAGTCGAATTCAAAGTATGATCCTATTACTTTTTGGCTATAACTTTTAGCCTTCATTTTGTCATCTACAAAATATGGGCTGCAGTAAGAAATGCATATGCACAAAGCCCTTAGGACGTTCCTCTTACATTTCTTACTGACGTAGATAAGAGCTCTCTGTAGTGCTTTCCTTTCACAGTATATTAATTCCTATTAACACCTGTTTTCAGTTTGGGTATTTTCTGGAGGAAAACAAGAGTTGTATAGCTCTTAGGTATTTTGTCACATTTTACCATATTTGCAAATGATACCATTCTTTTCTCATTTCTCTTCAAATATGGACATTTAACTCTATTGCAGTTCTTACTGGCTATCACCTGCTCACACACATGTATATATATATATTCAAGAGGAGTGTTCATTATTTTTATCTTCATGAAAAATGTTTTTCTATGCACAAGATTCTAGATCTCTACAGAGATATTGGGTGCTATTCCTCCAACCTATTAGGCCCATTCAATGTCTTTTTGCTGCCGACTAGTGCGTACAACTTCTCACCTCACAACGGGCAAGAGAATAGGTGCCTGGTTGATGTGTACCACTTTCTATCTCATTATCACATCAGGCACCACCATTAGGCTCCTCAGAAGAGGGGAAATCTTGATGGAACATGATTCCTATTATTTATCTTTAGCATTGTCTTTTAACAAAATTTGGAGAAGATACTGTGAAATATAGTAGACATTAAGACAAAATGATGTGTGAGGTGCTTGGAGAATAACTCACAGGCCCACCCATTGACAAATACTTTTTGAGCACCTGAGCCCAAGGGAATATACTAGAAATTGTGGGGCTTTCCCTTAAGAAATCAATGGTATGGCAGCTCCCAACTCAGAGCCTTGGGGATGAACCTGACAGCAGGTCCAATACTGTCTTAAGAAACAAAGGAGACTTACATTTAGGAGAGGGAGATTTAAACCTCTAGATGATTCTTAACATCTAGGCTAGGCTCTTTCATACATCTATACCCACTACCTCCCCATGGAAATTCTAGCCTTTCCTAGAGGCAGGGAAAGAAAGCAAACCGCCTATTAGCTCTTCTCCTTGGATCATACTGAGCAAGACTAAAAGTCCTTACAATGCTGTGGTCCAAGGGCTCTAGGTTTTGTCTATTACAAGAAACTTTTCAATTGATTTACATTTTGCTATAGCACTACTTCAGAATTTGGCTACACCCACATTTCTTACAGATGGGACTCTTCATTCAGAGGAACTTAGCAGGGCCTCTCTCACACTTGCTTTGTGGTCTACCTGCTGCTCCCTCTGATGGGAACACCTCCTCCTGCGCCTCCTCCTCGCTCGCTAATCCCTGCTCAGCCTTCATGCCGTTTTTGCCACTTCATCTAAGGCTGAGTCAGGAGCTCCTTAAAATCACGAAGTGGTGACCACACCGCTGTGTCATTGCCTAAGGGCTGCCGTTGGGCATGGATTTTAAGCAATGAGAGCCATCTTTGGCTCAGTTTGCTGATGAAGCTGACTCAGGACGCTGAGCTGAAGGGCTACCTGAGGCTGGACCCACACTGCGTGGAGGGTTACCCAGATGTGGACCCAAAGTACAAAGGAAGGCATACTTCATGTTTTTCCTTCCTATATTATATTTCTTCATTCTCTCTGAGTTCTATTTTTCTTGCCTTTTCCAGCTGGCCTTTCCTCACTGAAGACTGAAAGATTTCTCAGTGTTTGTTTCCAGGTGTGCTCTAGGCGTGGGGCAATTTGCTGAGTGGGCAAAGAGGCCAGTTGGAAATTAAGGAGGAAAATGTAGGAGGAAGGAATTGACAGTAAGTAAAACAGTCTTCTCTGGTCAGATTCTCAAATACTCAGAAAATATTTGGAAGGATACATAAGTTTCTAAAATTTTTGTGATTTAACTAGTTGTGTCGTGGTGGCAGAGGTGCTAAACCATGTTCAACTGGGATCCAAGTAGAAATCAGACAGTGGGCATTTACTTTTTAAAAAGAGCTTAGTATAAGAGGCCTACTCTCATGTCAATTTGCTTTTCTGCCCAACAGCTCTCCAGCAGCTGTGGTGGGAGTGGGGCTTGGTGTCATTAAAGACTGTGACTTATTCTTTCGTACAAAAAGCCCATAACAGAGGAATAAATATTTGTTAGTGGTGTCCTGTACAGTGAACATTAACCTCCTGTGGGCCCCACGGCTGCACTGCAGTGGGCCCCACGGCTGTGCTGCTATGGGCCCTGCGGGTGCTCTGCAGAGGGCCCCACGGCTGCGCTGCTGTGGGCCCCGCGGCTGCTCTGCTGCTCCACTGTGGGCCCTATGGCTGCTCCGCTGCTGCTCTGCAGTGGGCCTGGTGGCTGCTCTGCTGAGGGCCCTGCTCAGGGCACCTCATGGACTGGACCCGCCCCCACCCATAGCACGACAACAGGGTGGAGCCGGCTGGTCCACTGTGAGCATATGTGCTTTCCCACCTCCAACCATGGCAGTTTGTATACACCTATGTATGTTATAGTATAGTCTGAGGCAGCTATATCTCTTCCCAAGGTGAGAGTCCAAGGATATAGATAAACCCAGGAGTACAGTTATCACAGGGAAGATGACTGATTGAGTGGTAGGGCAATGGAGATGAGGGAGGAGAAAAATTGAATGATCAAATGGGCCATCATCTGTGTAACTGAGTAACAAAGGTGAAGGTAACATTAGGTAGGACAGCATCCAGAGCTAATTCCCTTCTATGTTCTCTATAATTCTGTATTTCCTCAATCGTTTTTGTATTAACAGAAGTGAAGATAACTTTATATTATATAGCATCCAGTGTAAATTCCCTACTATCTTCTCTATAATTTGGTATTTCCTTTAATGTTTTTGTATTAACTACTGTGAAGATAACTATGTAATACAACATCCAGTGCTAATTCCCTACTATATTCTGTATAACTTTGTATTTTCTCTGTTTATGGCCTTTTTGGTTCATATGTCTCCATTCTTTTGTCTTTAAAATAAAATTTTAAAAAAATGTAAAAAAAAAAACATTAACCTCTATAGTATTTCTCAGCTGTGGATTTAAAGGCACCCCTCAAGAGTAGACAGTGCCTAATTTGCGATAGGGAAGAGAACTGTGATTTGGTACTATCCACTGTAGCTTGAAGAAAAGATGAAGACAGTTGAGTGTTGCTTTAAAGTAACATTTCTCAAACTTTACTGAACATTCAGATAAAATGCATACTACTGGGCCCCAGCCTGAGCGGTCCTGATTCAGTGCATCTGAAATGAGACCCAGGAATCTGTGCTTCTAATAAGTTCTCAGAAAAGATTGGCGCCGATAGTTCGGGAAGTGCCCTTGCTCTAGCCTACGGATATTGGAAAGGGAGGAAGAGACTGCATGGTGAGGCTGCTGTTAACAGCAAGAGAACCAGGCCAGTTCATTTCAGGTGCCAGGGCTTTAGTACCAATACATTTCCCACCATTCTGTTTCTTATGGCTCATTCTGAACTTACAGCTGATTCTCTTTGAGGATTGGGCATAGGCTTCTTTCATGGTACTATTTTAGGGAAAGTTGAGTCCTTTTTCCTGTAGGCTGCCTATGCTCTTAAGCCCATGAGATATCACTAATGTGAATCACTAATAATTTAAACATCTCAGAACTAAAGATACTTATGCCCACCCAACAAACAATCAGGAAGATATACAGACCATCATCTTGGCCTTGGTAAAGTTTGTGGTTTGTTTTATCTAATATCTAATTGTGGGCCACTCCCTTCAGGCTCAGAGAAGTGTGCTATGCTTGAAAGTTAGTGTGGACTTGTGGCTAGAGATGTTTGGTTTAGTGTGATAGTATTTATAACATCAATAGAGAAAGCTGGGCAGTAGAAAATGGCCTAATTCAAGGAAAGTATTAAATCTGAAAGTGACTGGCTTCTGCTATGTGTGTGTCAAGTGTGAGCCTCTCACACTCATATTTTTATGTTGTGGAAATGTCAATAGTGATGTTGGAAAGAGAACTCAGGATTCTCAGAGCTCCAAGCCAGTTGGGTGATGTCTCTTTTCAAGGTATTTAATATGTTGGTCAGTGTCTGTTCCCTACAGAACCAGAAATGTTTGAGTTTCCAAGGTTTCACTCAAGAGGATTAAAGCTCACTTGTGCCAGACCATAAGAAGTCTCCCTACTTCCTCAGGTGAGCAGGTCCCTTGGGCCTCAGATGGCTGTCCCCATGCCTTCTTCTTTGATTGTACCTGGCACCAACCTAGCCAACTGGAACAGTCAAATGAAGTTATTGTTCCTACAATAAAATAATCACTGGTCTACACTGGGGAGGAGCTCTGTCAAGTCTGTGACCCATCAGAGCCACTTGAATGAATAAATCCCTCTTTGAAATGTAAATGCACATTGGATTATTTGGGCCTGAGATGATTAAAGGAATGAAGTTTTATTTTTATATTTTTATTTCTTTTTTATTTTAAAGAGAATAAAAAAGCAATAAAAATGTAGAATTTCAAAGCAAGATGATAGGAAATTAACAATGGTTATTATATTGCATATTGTTATCTTCAAAGTAATTGCTCAGATTACCAGATACAGGCATGCAAAACTGATCAAACTGTAAAGGCACTAATTGTTTCTTTTAATGAACTACTAGAAATTAGTAGTACAATTATCTTAGCTATTTTGTTATATATATATACATTTTTTTTTCTCTTTCACAATATGTATTGTACCTTTTAGATTTTATTTACTATTGTACCTTTTTTATTTACTATTGTACCTTTCAGATTTTATTTACTCTTTCAGGTTTTTATAGTAGGGATTTTATTTCACTAATGAGTATGGTCTCTAGTTGCAACCACTTACCTATAGCTCAGTCTTTTTTTTTTTTTTTTTTTTGGTACTGGGGATCAAACTCAGGACCTTGCACTTGCCAGGTAGCTGCTTGTGCCACTGAGCTATATCCTCAGCCCCTCCATTTACCTATAAAAGCCTCTAGTTTATCTTTCTTTATAGCTGAGTAATATTCCATTATGTAAAAATACCACTTCTTTTTTTACCCATTCCTCAGTTGATGGGCATTTGGGTTGCTTCCATGATTTAGCTATTACAAATTGCGCTGCTATAAACATGGGTGCACATATATCACTGAGGTATGATCTTTGTAGTTCCTCTGGAAAAATACCCGGGAAGGGAATAGCTGGGTTCAATGGGACCTCTAACCTAGTTTACTGAGGAACCTCCAGACTGATTTATACAGTAGTTGCACCAGTCAACACTCCCACCAACAGTGGAGAAGAATTCCTTTATCCCCATAGCCTTGCTAGCATTTGTTAAAGGCAAAAGATTTACATGATCTGAAGAGAAACCAGAGTCCTTTGTCTGAGGGACAGTTGGCTAAAATTGTTCCCAATTTGTAGGTTTTCTGTTCACTCTGTTGGTGATTTCTTTTGATGTGCAATAAGTTTTCAGTGAGATGAGATCCAAGCTGTTCATTCTTTGAAGTATTTCCCATGCAGTTTGGGTTTTGTTCATGAACTCTCTACCTACCCTTATGTCTTTAAGACTTCCACCTACTTTCTCTATCCATTAGACCTAGTGTTTCTGTTTTAGTATTTAGATCTTTAAGCCATTTTTACTTTATTTTGGTGCATGGTGATAAGCTTGGGTCTAGTTTTAGTCTTCACCACGTGGAGAGCCAGTTTTTCCAGCACCGTTTATTAAAGAGACTATCTTTCTTCCAGCGAACGTGTTTGGACCCTTTGTCGGAGATAAGGTGGCTGAGTGTGTTTGTAGTTGTGTCTGCATCTTTGAATCAATTCCATTGATTTTTGGGTCTGTTTTTTTCCAGTACCATCCTCATTTTATCACAGTAGCTTTGTAGTATAATTTCAACTCAAAGATTGTGATGCCTCCTGCCTTTCCTTTGTTTCCCAGCATTGCTTTTGCTATTCTAGTTTTCTTCTGGTTCCAGGTGAATTTTAGGAGTATTTCTTCTAGATATGTGAGGTATACTAATGGTATTTTAATTTGGATTGCATTGAATCTGCACAACAATTTTGGGATTATGGCCATTTTCACAATGTTGGTTCTTCCATAAGCACGGAATATCTTTCTATTTTCTGAAATCCTCTTTGATCTCTTTCTTCAGAGAACTATAATTTTCATCGAATAGATATTTTGCTTCTTTGCTGGATTGATTCCTAAGTATTTCATTTTTTTTAGATTCCATTGTGAAAGGTGTGGTTTCCTAATTTCTCTCTCAGTTTGCTTGTTGTTTTTGTACAGGAATGGTATTGACTTTTGAGTGTTGACTTTGTATCCAGCTACAATATTGAATTCAGTTATTAAATCTATAAGCCTTTTGGTGGAGTTTTTGGGGCCTTTTATGTAGAGTATCATGTCATCTGTGAATAATGATAATTTCACTTCTTCTTTTCCTATCCTTATTCTTTTTATTTTCTCTCTTGTCTAATTGGTCTGGCTAATATTTCCAGAACTATACTGAATAGCAGTGGTGACAGTGGACATCCTTGTCTTATTCCTATTTTTAGAGTGAAAGCTTTTAATTTTTGACCATTTAGTATGATGTTAGCCATTGGTTTATCATAGATGGCTTCGATCAGATTGAGGTAAAACCATCTACTCCTATTTTCTTTATGGTTTTTATCATGAATGAGTTTTGAACTTTATCGAAGACTTTTTCTGCATCAATGTGATGATCATGTGCTTTTTGTCTTTCGCTTTATTAATATGGTGTATTACATGAATTGATTTGCATGTATTGAACCATCCCTGCATTCCTGGGATGAATCCCACTTGGTCATAGTGTGAAATCTTGATGATTTGTTGCATTCTGTTTGCTAGTATTTCATTGAGACTTTTTGCATCTATGTTCATTAGGGAGATTGGCCTGTAGTTCTCTTTCTTGGTTGGGTCTTTCTCTGGTTTTGTTATCAGGATAATACTTGCCTCGAGGAGTGAGTTGGGGACAATTCTTTCCCTTTAAAATTCATTAAAGTGTTTGAGAAGAATTGGTGTTACATCTTCTCTAAATTTCTTGTAGAATTCAGCTGTGAATCCATCAAGACCTAGGTTTTTCTTTATTGGTAAGTTTTTTTTTTATTACATTTTAAATTTGGCTTGCTGATATTGAGTTATTCAGGATTTTTATATCTTCTTCATTCAGCTTTGGTAATTCATATGTGTCTAGAAATCTATCATTTCCTCTGTGTTTTCCATCTTATTAGAGTAAAGATTTTTGAAGTAGGTATTGATGATCTTCTGAATTTCTACAGGATCTGTAGAGATGTCACCCCTTTCATTCCTTATTGTA
>PVLD010037313.1:0-10355 GCA_004027595.1 Dinomys branickii | reverse complement strand
GCTAGGATTTTTTCCCAATTTGTGGGTTTTCTTTTTACTTTGCTGGTGATTTCTTTAGATGTACAAAAACTTTTCAGTAGGATGAGGTCCCAATTATTGATTCTTTGAAGTGTTTCCCTTGCAGCTTCGTTCTTGTTCATGAACTCTCTGCCTACTCCTATGTCTTCAAGATTTTTACCTACTTTCTCTTCCAATAGGTGCCAGGCTGCTACTTCTTAGACCAGCGATGGCAAACTTTTCAGAGACTGGGTATAACCCCAAACCAACGCAGTTATCGCAAAATGCCAACACTGCAATTAAACCTGAATTCTGAGGTTTTGGTTTTGAAAAAACAATGAATACATTAAAAGGAAAACACTATAACAGAGCTTTCAATGATAAAAACAGCCTGCTGTGGCACTTGGGCCATAGGTTCGCCACCACTATCCTAGAGCATAACTCAGGT
Organism: Dinomys branickii; assembly: GCA_004027595.1. Taxonomy (NCBI): domain Eukaryota; kingdom Metazoa; phylum Chordata; class Mammalia; order Rodentia; family Dinomyidae; genus Dinomys; species Dinomys branickii. The sequence continues at coordinate 9,910 of PVLD010037313.1, read as the reverse complement.
TAATAGCAAATGGGGCCCCTGTATTTCTGTATGGGAGAGCTTTAGGGGTAAAAATCTGGCCAAGGAGAGAGTAGGGAATGAAGTTTTATTTGTATATCCCTGTATACAAGAATTAGAACTCAGTTGTGCCTGGTGGTGCATGCCTCTTATTAAATCCCATAACTCTTAGCAACTTAGTGAGATCCTATCTCCAAAAAAAAAGCTTGGGTATGTAGCTCAGTGCAAAGGTCCTGCGTTCAATGCAAAAAGAAAAGAGAACGAAAAAAAAGGACAAAGACTGAGAACTCTTTACTGCTACAGAAGAGCGAGGGACTGACAGAGTGCCCCTCCCAACCTCATCCTGGCACCATCTTGGATTTAACCAGAGGCAGAGCCTCTGGACTCAGGCTGAGGTACAGCCGAGGGGATGCCCTTTGCTCCCCATATGGGCTGGTTTCCTGAGGGTTCTCCTGGGTGTGATACTCCAGTGGCTGAGCAGCAACAGGTGGCACTGGGGTCTATGCATCATTCTTGGGCTCAGATATGTGTCTCTTCATGGGTGTGAGCTGTCCCCAGTGCATCGGACAGAACTATGGTCTGGGCTTTGCACGGTGATGGGGTGAGCAAGCAGAGGAGGCCAGACTTGGAAGTGTGTGGCTGCTCCTGCCGCCTCCTGCAGGTTTTGCACTATGGGGTGGGTAAAGCAAGAATCCTGACCGAGCAGGCCCCCGGGCCATTGGCACAACTCTATCCTCTCCGTGGCCTCTCCCCAGAAAGGCTGCACACACTGAGACCACAGCTCTGCTGAGGCCTGTGGAACGCCAGCTGAGATGTTACCCCCGAGATTTTCCACATCTGTCGCCGGTTGAACATTTTGTTACATGAAGGCCATGTGATGATGAAAATCGATGGAAAAACACTCAGGTGTATTTCCTCAGGGCCTTGGGCAAGGCCTTACCCGAATGACCTCCAGGTTATGGAGATATGGGGTTTAGAGAAATCTGCATAAGTGATGTGGGGAAGACGTTCTGTCTCAAGGCACTCACTATACCGCCTGGCTGTCCTCTTGCTAACCCTCTCCTGTTTATGTCCACTTTCTTCTGAGAGATGGAAGGACGACCACCAGCGTATGAGTTCATGGTTTACACCCAGTGCCTAGCATATGATTCCCAGGAAGTGTCTGTTGATTAATTTACTAAAGAATAGGATCAGGCAAATTGGCAGTAGTTTATCTCACCTGGTGAATTCCTTCCTCCTGGGTTTTCAGCTCTTATTACCCCGGGAAACCAGTGTAGGAAAGAACAGAGGAGGACCAAGCTGGGAATGGGAATGGTGTCTCTGTCCACATAAAGGTCTAACTTTTCCCTAGAAATTAACTTCAGGGTTGGTCTGCCGGGTGTAACCTTTATCTAATTTGCAATTCTAACTTCATAGGTTGTACTTGGGAGGGGAGGAGAGGGAGAGAGACTGGGTGAGACACAGGGCTCTAGCCTGAACTCCGCTGAGTTCCCATGAAAATGACTGCAAGGTCGCCCAGCTCTGGAGTGACTGCTTATGCTGCCAATGCACCGTCATGGGGGAGAACAGCGCTGCTTCCACAAAGGTCTCTAACTGGGCGCTTGCCAGTGGGAAGGAATGAAGAGCCTGGTACTGGAAAAGACCGATCATTACATTTGCTTAATTACATTGATGTGAATCTCACAGCCAAGTTCTTTTTAGGAAGCTGATGCTGAAAAACACTCTGTGCTCTTGAGCTTATGTGGAATAGGATTTGGGTGCTTTTAACTTCTGGAAATAATCAAATGCCTTTCTGTGGGTGATTCCTACACATCCCTAGGGATTTCTTTCCCTCAGAGTTTTTCTGATTCTTTGTCCGTCATCCTGAAACCTGGCCAAGGTGCCACAGTTTCTCTGAGCTTTAGTGCTAACTGCAGACCAACAGGTAACTAAGTAGTGATAACACAGGGTTGGACATCTCCACTGTTACTTGTTACAGGTCAAGTTTCTAGAGGTGGGCAGAAGGATGAATTTAGCAAGCAGAATGTTTATTAAGAGGTGCTCTTGGAGCTGGGTGTGATGGGCATGTGCATACCTGTAATCCTAGTATTTGGGAGGCTGAGGCAGAAGGACTGCTGTGAGTTGGAGGCCAGCCTGAACTACATGGATGTACTCTTGGCATCAATATCCATAGAAGGGAGAGGTAGGAGGCTGGAATGAGCAGAGAGAGGCTGGGCTGCTGTGTGACCTACCACTGGCCTGGCCACACCACGGGGCACTCTGGAGCTACAGTGGCTCTCCAGAGTTGTTTCAAGTTAAGCCAAGATAGCCAGGCCTTCGATACATTTTCCACGAATAGTCACATTCATAAACCATTGCCAACAGCACTCCCAGTGGGGGTCTGAGTAAAACAGGAGAATCCATCACACTACCCTTGAAACCCAGAACCATAACTACCATTTGTTAAGGGCCAACCATGGGCAGAGCATTCTATAAGAATTTTCCCTGATTCTAACAATTTCACAAGGAAGGATTCTATTAAGCTCATTTTATTTATTATTCATTTACTTATTTATTTATTTTTGTCTTCTTGAGACAGGGTCTTGCTACACAGTTCTGGCTGGCCTTGAGCTCACTTTGCAGCTCAGGCTGGTCTCAAACTCGCAATGATCCTCCTGCCTCAGCCTCCCAAGTGCTGGGATTACAAGCATGTGCCACCATGCCTGGCTATTAAACTCATTTTATAGAGAACGCTAAGGTGCAGTGAAGTGACACTCCTCACACTACACAGTTCACGTGTGGAACTCAAATCCAGGCCTGCTTTGTTCCAAAGGACACCTTTCCAGTTGTTGAATATGGTACCCATTCTTCAGTTTTCTCCTATGGCCCTGCGGAAGCAACTTACAACCCTATCCTTCTATGTAACTTTTAAAAAATCCTCTAATTCTCCAAATGTATAGCCCTGTACATTTACAGCCCATTGCTGGAATACACACAGTGAGTTCTTGAATTCTTTTCTCAGTGCTTTGGGTCTCCCAGCCCTGGGCGCTCTCAGCCTGCTACCCCTGGGAGAGCACTCCCGTAGGAAACAGTACAGGTCCTAAGCTTCTTCAGGAGGACTCGTGAAGGGGGAGGTCTTCAAAACCTACCAGGAAATCAGTAATTTAGGTAACAATATTTGAAGATTATGAAGAAATGAGCTTAAAGCCAGATTTCTTACATTTTTCTTTTCAACATTTAAAAAACCAGCACATCTTGAATTCTAGAGATTAGATGCTGGGTGGTAACCCATCCCAAATTCTTCAGGCGGGACAGCAGATGAGGCAGGTGTAACACGAGGCTACATGTATCCTTTCTATAACCCTTAGAGGCTGTAACGAATCTTGCTTTTCCTTTGCAGATGCCAGATCTCCTCAGTCTGCAGCACGACACATCTGGGCCAGAGGAAATCAGCAGTTGAAGACTAGAAAGAAAAGCCGTTGCCTCAACAAAAAGAGGCACCACTGGTACATTGCCATGTCGGTTTTTCTTCTCAGGTAGCGTATCTCGTATGTTTTCTCTGGGGTGCTCTTTCGGGTCTGTCAGAGACGCTTACCTAAAAACATGGGGCATCAGGCCCTACACAGTGCAGAGCCACAGAACGGGTTGTAGAGCAGCCTCCTTACTATATTCAAATCAGCCCTACACTCCAAGTAAGAATTCCTTTGAGGCCCTATTACTTCTACCCACTCTTCCAGCCCAGGGACACTCTAGAGATGAGAAATGATGGCATGATTCCTCAATTTTCTATTAACTAGAGGGTGAACCTTATTTGGGCTTGGGGGTAGGAAGAGAATATTTCTCTCTCTCTCTCTCTCTCTCTCTCTCTCTCTCTCTCTCTCTCTCTCTCTCTCTCGGTACCAGGAATCAAATTCAGGATCTTGCACTTGCCAGGCAGGTCCTTATGCCACTGAGCTATACCCCCAGCCCTGGAAGAGAATATTTCTCAAATTACAACATGATGGCTTTTGTCATAATAGGTGTACGGGGTATAGGGCCAGCCTAGCGGGAGTGAGACTAACAGAAGGACATCACAGAGTAGTGATTCACACATTGAATCTTGAGAGATGCACAGAGACTGCTGGCCTCATAGCGGATGAGCAGCAGCAGGACAGTATGATTAGGGCAGGGGATGCTCTAGGAATCTCTCAACTCGCTGGTACAAGGAGGCTGTGCAAAGCAACACAGAGAACCAAACAAGGGCCGGATGTGGAAGGGCCAGGTGTGCCATGAGGATTTTATATGGTAGTTGATCGTAAGGGGTGGAAAGATTTTAAATATGAAAGACACTGGAATAGATTTCACATTCAGGGAGTAAGAGTGGAGATTGGGAGACCAGTTAAAAAATCACTGTAACAGTCCAGGTAAGTGGGGGACAGTGAAATAATGGCAATAAGGATAAAAATGAGATGGGTAAGAAATACTTAGGTGGCAGAATAAATAGCACATAAGTGACCAGTGAAGAGGGGATTGCAGGAAAATTAAAGAATGGAGGGCAACTTCCATAATTTTGGTTCAGCAAGGAGACTAAGAAATTACATAGAAAAGCTATCTTTATATTGAATGTTATCATGATGATTTTGGTGAATGGGTCATTAGTTCTTTTAAGGGCTCTGACCACTGAATTAATTAAGGTAATAATTATGGTTTTTTTTGAGACAGTGACACTTTGTAGCGCAGGCTTGTCTTGAGCTCATTATGTAGCTCAGGCTAGCCTTGAACTCATAACCATTCTCCTGCCTCAGCCTCCCAAGAGCTGGGATTACAGGTGTGTGCTATCACACCTGGCTAATTATAATTTCTTAGATCAGTCATTATATTGATTTATTTTTAGATTACACTGCTTTGGCAAATCCTAGCATTTAAAAAATGTTTGCTAGAATCCATTTCCTTTTTGAAGTTGTGTTAGTTACTTTTCTTGTTGCTAAGACAAAATACTTGATACTGAAAGTTAAAGGAGGAAAGATTTATTTGGCTCACAGTTTGCTGAAGTTTCAGTTCATAGCTGGCTGGCTCCAAGGTAGGGTGGCATGGCAGATGGGCATCACAGAGGAGAAATGGATCATGGCAGGCAGAAGGCAGTAAAATAGCAAGTGACAAGCAGCAGTCCTCCTTCTGTCCCTTACATGCTATCCAGGCTGCCCACCCTTAGGGCAAGTAGCACTACACCTAGGGTGGGGCAGCCTTAATCCTAGCATCACACCATGAATTAATCCCAGCATCAGATGCCACAGATCTGTCCAGCTACAAAAACCCCACCAATGAATGTATGAGGTTTTGAAGAGACATTTAGATACAAACCATAACAGAAGTCAGTTATCAAAGTTTAGAAATAATGTTTGTGTAAACAGAAACTTAAGCATTTCTTTAAAGCAAGTTTTATATATTTTCCTATGAGCTTCTATAGCATTCTGGGAATCCCTTCTTAATATGCCATATATGCCTCTTGGTACATACTAATTACCTATTAATTCACCATGGATGGTGGAAGGAGACAGGGATCTGGTTTTACTCCTGGTATGCTCAGTACAGTACTTAAAACACAGGGGCCACTCAAGCTATGAACTGTGAATAAAAGCTGTAAAAACAGAAGTATTAAGTTATGCTTAACAAATATGATTCTAAGTGCTGTTTTCCCAGAATGGTCAGTAGAAGTGACATTAATTCTGCACAGAAAATTAAGGAGATACTTGTATTGATTCAGCTGAATTTCAACAATAATTTCAAGTTTTGGGGACTGTGATTCTTTCTATACCAAAAGGAGTCAATTCCAGACATGAAACATAAAACACCTGGAGTTAATCCATCAGCAGGAGCTTCAGAGACATTATTTTCTAACCTCTAAGATTCTTTTTTTTTTTTAAGACAGGGTCTCACTGCGTAACCCAGGCTGGCCTCAAATTCACAGCGATCTTCTTCCTCACCTCCAAAGTGCTGGGACTTATAGGCATGCACCACTATGCCCAGCTTTCTTCTAAGATTCTTATTTCAAAAAAATATTAAGGGAATTACTGGTCCTCATATTTACTGTCAAATCAGCCATGACAGCTGTAAAGTGTTTCTACTTTTAAACTGAATCCCAAAAGCTTCATTTACATTTTCTCTAACTATAGGGTATTGTCAGAGAAAACCAGGCTTGCAGGTGTAGAGATGGAGGTTGATGGAAAGACAGGAAGTTTCATCTTTTGTTCTTTCAAGTTGAATTAAATGTCTTAAATTAATTATCTCTTGTCTATGATCAGGAATGTGTTCTATGCTTTTTATAAATTAAGGCCACTATGAATTCACAATTTAAGAATGTGTGATGGTTAAGAATGTGGAATTTCAACTAATACCTAAAAGGACAGCATCGTGCCCCCTCTGTCTTCTAGTGCCATCTGTACAAGGGCTACTGCTGAGATGCAGAGATTTCTAACCGCAGCAGTGCTAAGACACATGAGCTTCAACAGCTTGCTTTTCAACCTATGGAGCTTTGAAAATCTAAATTTAGCTTTGTTTAGTGGTATGGTATGGCTTTGCTTTAGAAAACATTTGTCTAGGACTTTATGACCCTCTTCTTCCCGCAGGTGCATTTAACCTTACTCATCTGGAATAACGGGAGGGAGGAAGAGATAGGGCGAGGACCAAAATTACACAGTGTAGTCTTCATTTTAGAGGTTTATACTGACAGGAAGTATTTGATATTTTCAATAACAATGTTACAGCCTAGATATCAAAGGTGGGGCTTTGAGAAGGTGACTGGATTGTGAGGGCTTCCAGTCAGCTTGCTGTTAGGAGGGAGGTCTGGTTGGAAGACGTGAGTCACTGGGGCACGGCCGGGAAGGGCCTATCTCCCTTCCTGACTCCTCCCCTGGCTCTCTCGGCTTCCTCAGTGCCATGAGGTGAACAGTTGTTTCTCTGGCTCTGTGCTATGCTCTCCTGCCTTGGAGCCAGAGGACTATGGACTGAAACCTCTGCAAACTACGCCACAATAAACATCTTCTCCTTTACTTTGCCATTGTCGGGTACTGTGTCCAATGATAAGAAAGTAACAGACAAATAACATATATAAATGTCAAAATATAAACAAGTCACAAGTGAGTAGGTACAAATAATAACACACAATACCCTTTGTGAGTAATAGTCTTCCATAAAAGAGAGAACGTTAGTATCAAGGATCAAGCAGAGCTAGAGCTTTAACAGCGTAGATATTTCACAGCGCCTTTAACTCACTGCTGCACTGTATGGACTGGTATCACCCTAAATCCACGTCCACTTGGAACCTCAGACTATGGTGCTTGTTTGGAAATGAGGTCTCTACAGATATCATTAGTTAAGACGAGGTGATTATTCATTACAATGGGCCCTAAATCCGATGATTAGTGTCCTTATAAAAAGGACACATGGAGGGATCACAGAAGCTCCAAGACAGAGGCAGAAACTGCAATGATGTAGTCACAAGCCGAGAACTGCCAAGGATCACCGACACCCAGCAGGAGGGCAGAGGCAAGGAGCACTCTCTTCCTGGAGCCCAGAGAAGGACAGTTCTGCTGCTCTCTTCCTGTCGAGTGCCCAGCCTCCAGAACTGTGCGAGAACACACTTCTGTTGTTTTGAGCCATTCAGTTTGTGGTTATTTGTTACATTAGCCTTATAAAACAAACCCTCTCCTTCATGGCGAGAGTCCCACTTTGACCATGAAATCTCTCCTCACCAGATCTGGCCGTCACATCCTCTCTACGCACAGTCAAGTACGGACTCTTCTACATTACACCTGGGCTTCCCACGATTAATTATTCCCTTAGTTTCTGAATGCCCTATCCCATTGGTCACTTCCCTTCCTGCTCCCAAAGGGCCACACACGCATTATTTTACTCAGATCTGGCTTCTTCACATTCTCCAAACAATCTATTTCCTACCTCTTGTCTTTGGGTTGGCTGTTTCCTCTGCTGCCAATATTTTCTTCTGTCTGTGCTTGTCAAAGTTATAACCAGCCTTCGCCACTGACAACAAATGGTACTGCTTTAATGAAATAGGCTTCTATTTCAGAGCACAGAGTACCTGTAGAGGTACTTTTGCTATTCAGTGTGGCCTTGTGTTATTTAATGGTTTCATGTATGTATGGGTTAGTCATCCAGTGATATTTAAATCCCTCAGCACACAGCTTGCAGCTAGAAGGCATTAAGTAAACTAGTCTGAAACGACACTGTCACAGATGAGAACTCTTGAGGGCTTTGGGTTGATAAAACTTAGGTGCTTTTGAAAATAATATTTTCCAAATTAAGTGTTCATCATTTTTATAATGAAGTGTTACCTGGAAAAATATAAACATTATTCACAGGTTTCAGTTCTTTTATGATTGGCTGGGAGTCTGTTTCAAGTATAGATATTTAAAGGGTCAGCTGGAGATTTGGGCAAAATTTATGCATGGAATTTGGGGCTCCTGTCTACCTCTCCCCTTTCTAGAACTTTCCTTGACACTTTCCAGCCGCTTGGTGGTTCCAAACGCTTGCTTCTGTGGGTCAGACGGAAGCTGGACTTCTATGAGCCTTAACTGCCTACGATGACACCCCTAAGGACACATCCTCAGGCTAAAAGCCAGAAATGACTGGGAAGCTCACTCAGTGCTACCTCCTTCTGTCAGGAGTAGACCCTACTTCAGTTTCTGCTTTTTGTCATACTTCAGGGTGTTCTGCGGGTGCCTTTAAGACTGTGTCCAACATTTACAGTTATCTTGGAAGAGTTGGTTCAATAGGAAGTAGTGTAGCTGGTCATTACAGAAAGAAGGAAGTTGCATTCTTTAAACATTTCTTTATCTGGGTGTCATTTTAAAAATCAGAAAAATTTTCTTGATTATAATGACTAGAACGTATTACACAAAAGCCAAAGTCATGGTTATAAGCAGAGGATAAACTGATTTAAATTGCTGAGAAAGCCTCAATTACTTTTACCTGTTACTTTAGAATCTTCTTATGGGAACTAGGTACCTAATCTTATACCTAAAAAGTCTTGTGCAACAGTTGGACACACACCTGGAGGCTGGTATCTTTGCATTGCTGAAGCATACTGCACCTTTGGGGTGATTTGTTAGGATGTGGACACAGGCACACACTGCATGACAGGGAGCAAAATTTCCTGCCACATCCTTAGAAGATCTTTCCCAACGTTGCACTTCTGCAAGCCAAGGTCCTCCTCTTCCAGTCCCATCCAGCCTCTTGCCCTCTTGCTTTTTTAAAGGTAAGGTTGCTGACTGCTCCAGATCTGTGGCTGTATCCATCTCTCCTCATCACAAGGACAGATTCGCTGACTGGCTCCGCTGTGGGTTCTTTTCCCTCACAAAGCTCTGGACTGTACGTGTCCACGTGGATGTGACTGCATACCCTGATGACAGCCTCCCCCGTCCTATTTACATCCTCATATACATGTGGAAATGACACAGGAAGGGATGTGCTTTAGGATGCAGGGTCTGAGTTCTGTGTGCCAAACATCTCATCTGCACACATAGTTTTAATGCTCTCCCTTTTTCAAATGAGGATGCTCAGGATCGGAGTCCCTGTTCATTCTTTCTCTCCCCAGTGCAGCACCTCTGGGTACCTCTAACCTGTCATTGCAAACTGCCCTGGGAAGCATGAGAAATATGTCTGAGAGTTTTGAGGGAGGTGGCTGGGTTGCACCTGAGAGGGAAGTTTTGGGGGCTGGATGGAAGAGGAAGGAGGTTATTTATTCATTCATTTATTGTCTTCTTGAAGCGTCTTGCTATGCAGTTCAGGCTGGCCTTGAGCTCACTTTGTAGCCCAGGCTGGTCTGGAACTCACAATAGTCCTTCTGCGTCAGCCTTCCCAATGCTGGGATTACAGGTGTGCACCACCACCCAGCTTTTCAACATTTCTTTCTTCTTCTTTTTTTTTTTTTTTTTGT
>PVLD010037312.1:0-10347 GCA_004027595.1 Dinomys branickii | reverse complement strand
CAGCCTTCACTTGACCTCACTCTAATTATGCTGCTTTGATATGTGTTGTACTAAAATTTAACTTTGAAAGTATTAGTGAGTTAATATAACATGTCACCAAAGTGAAAGAAGGTCGAAGAAGACAGACTTAGTACTTTGAAGCAAACCACAAATCATAAACTGATATATAGGTATTTCCCAACACAAAAGCCCTTGATGATTCCAGTTGCCTTCAGTTTAAACTATATCTGGCACATTGCATTGTGGTGCTCAATAAATGTAGCAGCTAAATATTACCTTTGCTCTGAGCTAGGCATGTAAAACACAATGCTTTATAGATACCCTTTCACTTTAGAGGCATCATTTCATGTAATCCCACAATTTTACTAAATATATACTACATTAACTTGACCAGGGTCATTCACAAGGGAAATGGTAGAACCAAGACCTGATTCCAAATCTGTTGAGCCCCACAGCTGGTGCCCTTAATGAATATACCACAGCACTTTAATAGTGTTTACAGAATAAATGCTTGAACTAAGGTATATTCTTCATTATTTCCCTAAAACACAACTTACTGAAACATGCCTTCACAAAAAAATTTTTTTCTGAGTGGGAAGAGTTTTCCCAGGGCCTGTAGGTCATCAACCTGTAACTTTGGTGTATCACTGCTGCGCTGATAAATGCATCTCTGTATCTGCAGTTCACTTTTCATGATACCCACAACTAGGCTCTAAGCACTCAGAGACAGGATTCACAGCTCCCATCATTGTGTATTAACAGTTCTAAGTATCAAGTGTAGACAATCATTAATATTGCCTGATGGTGTTGACTCAAAATGGAAACTAAGAAATTTATGTTTGTGGATAATTACAGCTGTTTAGCAACTTATTTCACATAAAGATTATCAAAATACGAAGGTCATTTTATATGTAAATATTAGCTCCCAAAATGAAAAATTGAGAGAACAGGGAAGAAATAGGTAGTCATCATCGTAACCATGGTCCTTAAAAATAAATATGCCTGAGAAGTTTAACTATCCTTTTATGCCTACTGTTTATTTTAGACCAATCTATGGAAACTTCTGGAACTCAGGAATTTGTTTCCTAAGCTGGACATAGTTACTTTGCATTCAGAGAGTAATTTACATTAAAAAACTGCTGTACAATAATTTTAATGTCCACTGGAGATCAAACAAGATTGAGCAGGAAACCTGGGAGGGTCTTCAAAGGCTTCTTGATGACCAGGAACTGCCTCTGGTAGGAAATCTTTGGTTAAACTCTATGAAGAGCTTCTTTTCTCAAGAGAGGATCAGATTTCATTGATCTCCATGTTCCACAGCTGTTCATGAACCCTGCTGTTCTGGATGTGTGACAGCTATTTATTTCTCAGAGAAAAAGAAACTAAGTTAAACATCTTTATTTCACTCTCCTTGACTAAAGAAATGTAACACTATATTGGAACAGGTTAATAGTACAGTTAAGTAATATTCAGACAGATGAGTTGTAAAGGAAGGGAGGCTTGTGCATGAATCTCCTGGAATGTACATGAAAAGATGTGAAATTCAGCATTGTAAGTTGTCTTTTGACTCTTGTAGGTGCTTACATTTGCTGGGCTTTTAATCCAGTGGTTTCACAGACTGTGAGATCAACTATGTTACTCTATTAAAAATAAAACACACACGTGCACGCATGTATAGTTTTATATATATATATATATATATATAATGACATAAATTTTTATCTTTTATATTAGAAAGAAATGTCTGGGTAAGATGTCTTCATATACATTTCATCATTTCATTGAAAAAAACTCTCCAAATTTGTTCAGATTGCCCTTCTGCGGAGGATGCATTTTGATTACCTTGCTAGTATTCACTTATATTGCATAACTAACAAAATTATTAATAGCTATAAAATTATTCTGGTCCTTAAAGGCATAGTTACAATTTCCCATTCAGTGGTCTCTCACAGAAGCAAATTCTAGGCTGATCAGAAGTTGCACAGTAATTTCAATGTTTAAACATTTTTTTCACTAAGTTAATCAAGCCTACTCTTGTGGCTCCGTGAATTGAAAGAGCTTGCCTGTCTCCCCCACCACATCCTCCACAGAGGGGAGAAATCAAATCTTTATCTTTTCACTTCTCATTCTCAGACTTAGTCTGTCTTTTCCACTTTACCATTTCTTCCCCAGTAACCCCGCTCTTGACCCTGGGCCGGCAATCTGAGAACTGCATGGGGGTGGGGTGTGAGGAGGATGTTCTGGAGCTCAGCAGATGGATCCCAAGAGCACAATGATTTACCAGCCCTTCTGTGATTGTTGCCAAAATGTCTTCCTGTTTTCAAAAATGTTTCACCCCCTGCTTCTTTGTTTTGCTCTGCTAGGAGACTGCAGTTCTGATTTTGCTAGGAACCAAATCTGCTGTTTCAAGGAAATGCAGCTGCTTGCTTTAGTGGGTGGTTCAAAAGACGGAATTTTTCTACCCTCCCTCTCCAACCTCCTTGCCACCCCATTTCCATGTAAACGCCACTGGCTGGCTCATCATCTCATGAGGCACTGACTGTAGAAGTGGGCAATTTGCTTTAGATTATTTGGCTGAGGCTGCAACAAAGCCAGTGATGGATCTCATTTTGTGTTATCATCCTGTCTACTCGTTTTGGTCAGCCTTCCAGACTTGACTGCTTGTTCCTTCAAGTAAAGCTACACAGCCAGACAGCAGGATTTTTGAAGTTACACAGTTTCCCAAGGCTGAGAACATGTAGGGCTGAATGCACCACAAGCTAGGCCCGCTCCCCTGGAAGACTGTTAGTTTTCTTACAAACAAATCCATCATCAGGTGCGAGGCTAAATTTGATCACTGCTGTCTAGGCTGCTATTTCTCAGTAGATATTGCCAGTACTGATGTCACTGCATTTCGTGATGTTTACCGTAAGAGACCAACCAAGCTTAGCCCAGCTGGTGTCTTTGTGATATAGGACATTCTCCCTACCCCTCTGCATTTCCAGCTTTTAGAAGAAAGGTCATTGACCCTCTATGGCCCTTCTGGCTCCAGCTGCAGGCAACAGAGGTAAATTAATATGCTTTTCCACCAAGCCCAGTGTATCAATATGCAAACTCCTGAACCCCAAATTGGGATGCTTTCCCAGCTGGCGAGACAATGTTTTCTTCTCACTCAAAAAAGGTGCATAATTTCACTGCTGCTAAAATGATTTTTCTGTCACTTCTGCTCTATCTGTCCCCTTTGTGGTTGCTCTTGCTGACTCCTTCTGGGATCTCCCTCTTTCAGTTTACTCGCCACTGCCCCAGGGCTTGTCAACCTGAACAGATACTGTGCATTGCACTGTTAGTGGCATACATGACATGCCTTTGGTACTTACATTGTAGCCCAGGTAATGTAACTGTAACTGTCACACTTGCAGATCTTCATGTTTATTAGTTTTCTTCCTTTCCTTCTTAAATTGACATTAGCCAACTAATAAGTTTCCTAGTGCAGTGAAAAATCAGTTCATGAAACTGCTGGAACTCCTGGGGAACTATATAAGGCCTTTTCTGAGTGTGGAAGCTTTGGAGGAAACCAAGACATTGAGGCCCTGCCTGGTCACCTAGAATTAAAAAGTATGAAATAGGTCTGATATCTCATTGAGATCATCTTTTGCCCAAGGTACTTAGAGAAGCAGAAGACAATGACCTGTCAGATTTCATCAGATTGAGTTTTGTGTTATTTTTCTTACCAACTCTTTGGCACAAGGTGATGTAGTGTGGAATTAACGCTCTGTCACTTGGGCTCCAGTATCATATATCTTGAAGTTTTCAAATATATGTTCCGTGTTTTTTCCAGTCTTTTGGGAATCTCCAAAAGCAATTTAGCCTCATATAAGACCAGGTAATCATCCTATAGGGTAGATTTTGTTTTGTTTTGATTTACTTGTACATGTTTGAAGTACATAATGATTATATTCACTGTAGGGAGTTGGTACATGTACCTAAAACATTTCAATTATTTTTTCTCTTTCACTCCAACTCCTTTTTATTTTTTCAGCATCAGACTCACTTATTTATCTTATAAGATCTTATAGAGTTTATTACATATAGACGTGTAAAACCAGACTAATAGGCCAAAAAATGCATAAGACACATAACACAATTGTACTCGGTCAAGGTATTCTTTTAGTTACATTGTGCTGGATTACAATACCGTTTTCTTTTATTTAGGTGTCTTTTAGTACCCTCAAACATTCTTTTCAGTGATAAGGGTACCCCCCTGGAACCAATGCAAAAATAGCAGAAGAGACTGTGAGAAAAGTCTAGGCTGAGAGTCAAAAGCCAAGCTGCCACCAGGAGCTCTAGTTTAAGGGAAGTTACACAAGGTATTGTGTTCTTGCAATCCACCAACTAGGTTATAACGTTAGAAATATTAGCAGTTGAGAGCAGTGAGGGCAAAACAAACAAACACAAAGCGAGAAAAAAAAAGGAAAAAGAAACAGTCTGAAAAAAGGCATCCCTACTCTGCTCATTTGCAGTTATCTCCCCTTTTTAACATTGTTGCTGATATAACAATTGGCTTCTGAGGTCTCTTAATTTAGGAATTTTTATTTCCAGTCATCAAAAGGCATTTCCTCATTTCCTCTCAGGGGCGCTGTGGAATTGTACTCTTATCCTCTTTGGGATGAGAGAGACAGCAATGGGAAGGCTGGACACAGGATTTGCTCAGAGTGCCTTTGAAGGTATAAGTATTTGTCTTCAAATGTGGTGGTCATAGGCTGCAATAACATCTGGGCATGAAGTTGCACCTAGGAAGCTAGTGTTTGGGATCCACTTGGAGAGAATTCACATGAAAAGACTGAGGCAATAGTGCTGAGAGCCTAAATGGTACTGTCAAACATCACAGGTGATCTCTGCAGGGTAGTACAGAAGGTGTTAGAGAGCACTGTCATTTATTGAAATGTATCTGCTGTTTTAGCCTTTGCTAATTAAATGGTCCCCATGATGTGTGTTTACTTACGGACAGTTATGAGTTTGGCAACAGCAGGGTTTTGATCTTGCAGGAAATAGCATTCCTAAGAAGAGGATAAGGCCAGTTGGGGGTTTGGACATAACTTCTTAAGGGGTTCTTGCCTTGAAAAAACTAGAACCCACTTGGAGGGATTAATAACTTTCTCAGCCTCTGTTTCCCTCACTGTTCCCCACCTCTTATGCAGGGGTCAGGGCCACAGTGAATAATTTTCACACTTAAGCAACACTATATCTACTTTGTTTATCTGCCAAAACTCCCTGCTATCACCATTATCCTCTGTCACTGGGTGGGAACTCTTGTGGGGCTTGGCACGAAGACAGAGGAAAAAATGCAGCGGGCCTCAGTGACTTTTACTTGGCTCCCTTCTCTGGTCTTCTTGGTGTTTCAGCAGAGTCAGAAACGGCATCCTGGATGGTGGAAACTGTGCTCCGTTCCTACCCAGGAGGTCTGTATTCCTGCTGTTGATGACATTCCTTGCATTGCCTGCAGCAGTAAGGGAAGGAGTGTGTGTAAGGGGCAGGGGAACTAGAAATTAGACAATTCTTTTGGGCAAAAGAGATTAGAATGTCAGGAAACTGTCAACACAATATATCTCATACACTTCCTTCTCAAGGGATATTCATGGTATATAGAATTACATGTTGTTGTTCAAACTATAAACTGGATTATAATCTTCACAAAGGCAAGGTCCATGTTAGAAAATTCTTCTTCCATAACACAATGCTGGGTACATAGCCAGCACTTGTTGATTTCACAAGGGAAGTAGTTGAATTTTGTGTAATGAGGTCACGTTGGCAAATCAGTGAACTGTTCGGCAACTCTTTTTCTGCGTCTGCATTGTGTCTTTACCTCTCAGGGATATTGCAAAGATTAAATAAGATGATGGTTTTAAGAATGACACTTTCCAGTTTTGTTCATTCTTCAGTTCCCTGTACTCTAGATATTGTAACTTATGTAAGGAGATCAGATTTGTAGGCAGGAACAGTATGATTGACTTTTGCTAGTTTTTTAAACAAACTTTTCTTTCTAAGAGAATGTTTGCAGGCAAATGGTCAAATTATTTGAGTGGAATAGAATTCCCAAGCGATGGAACCAAAGGCAAGCTAGAAGATGATCCAGTTTCCTGTAGCACGGGCAGAGAAAGAAGAGAAGGGGAGAGGGAAAGATTGGGGTTATTTGAAGGCTGTTCTCTTTGGAGGGTGAAACAAACACTTTAAAAACACATCTCAGGAAGCTCCCTTAAATTTGTCATTGCTACAGTCCTTCATATTCTAGTATCTTAGTTCCCACCATCAATTTTGATCTTTCTGAAGTAAATCTACATTTACCACTGTTGGAACAGCAAGGTTCTCTTATGTATTGGTTTGATTTAAAGGTAAGTGTTTCTTCTATCGAATTCAGCACTGTTTTAGTGGCATGGATAAAATTTGAAAGACAAAAAGAATCTAATCACCAGTTTTGATTCCAGCCTCCGTGGCTCAAGGAGCTACCTTCACGTGGAGAGTTGAAGCCGCCACCATTAGCATCTGTAATTGCTACTCAACTCCTAGTTGATCCACTGCATTTAGGTAAAAAATACTGACAATGGTCACTAGATGTCCCTCTTGCGTCTCTAAAGAAGCTGAGGAGGCAGACTCCCTTCGGGATCGGAATAAAGGAAGTTTCTTTTTGTTTTTATGATCTGCATGCAGAACAGTTTTATTCGGTTTGTTAATAAATTCCTGATCACGAAGATGTTTTTGACCACTCATTTAGCCTATACCATTGTTGCAGTACAATGATTGAGTACGCCTGTTAGAAAAAAATACTGAGAGTAAACGTACTGGAATATCAGTATAAATAGAATGGGGGAAGAAAGAACTATTGTATGTGTGTTGGGGGTGTGACTGTCACTTTGAGCTTGGGTTGGGGGAGGTAATGAGAAAGAAAGGAAGCAGATGACTACACCCCTGCCTCACTCAGCATCTGGCTTCTGTGAAAATGATTTGGGATCTGGAAGTACTTGGGTTCTCTGCTTGGAAAAGAGGGGCGTCTGGACAGTGAGCAGTGAGCAGGAAGCAGGGAAAATGTGGCCATCGCCTTAGTGAAGAGCGTTTGTCTTTGCAAATGCAGAACATGTCTTTACAATCTGATTGCAATTACAAAGGTAATGACATTCTACATGAATTGAATTCTCCTATTTATCTTTAAAAGACAGCAGAATATAGACATCCTATTAGCACTCCCCAAGGTAAGACGTCCCTAGTCTTATCTTGTTGTGTGCATCTTTTCAGATGCCACGACAATGTTAATCATTTTACCTGAGTAATTCTTCCATTTCTCGTTACCTGGGGGATTGTTAATGGCTGAGACTACTTCTCAGACTCTTTGCTCCCGCTCAATCAAGCCGTGGAGGCGCCAGTTTACTTCTATTGATCAGTGGGTTCCTGACAGCCTTTGCCACAAGGAAGCAGCATCATCCTTTTTTAACTTAAAGGGGAACAGAGAGCCTTAAAGTTTATAGCTAAAAGCTTCTAAGCATAGCATACAAACATTTTAACATGCTGCTAATTGTTCTGTTTAAATAGTCCAAGCAATGTTTTAGAAAGCTGCCAAACGCTGAATTCACATCCCGTGATCAGATAGCAAACCCATTTCAAATGCCTTTGTAGGCCTTTTTAATTAAACCAAGATACACTTCATTCCCATTCCTTGACATCAAAGGTAAATAACTGCGATATATCAAATGGCGCCCACGAAGTATGCCCGCACTGCTTGCTATGATGTCATTTTCCTCCATTACTTGCCCATTTCTCCATAGTATTTGCAGAAAACCCAGCGGCCCACGGGGTTCCCTGAGCCACCTCCTCTGCCTTCTATCCACAGCTCTTAGTGATAAAAATTCAAGGCTATTCATTGCAGAAGCCTCGATTTTCTCCCTGATATTCTGAGCTGAATTGCATGTTAATGGGAAACAATGAAAGGACCCCCCACGCGGAAAGCAGATCAGACTCCAGATTTTCTCCTGTTGGCCTTAGCTGCGTATTCAGAGGGTTGCAATCTCTCTGGTGAAATAATTCCTTTTTGTGGGACAAAGCTATCTTTCTCCACTCCACCGTCAAAGCAAAGCCAGCTAACCTAGCTCCCCTTGGAAGGAAAACAATTTGAACGGTGCTCTGTTGCTCTGTACAAGAAGATGGCAGTTTTGTGAAAATTCATTATATGCCCAAATGCTTTCTGTTCTTTTTTTATTTAAGTTTTTTCTTTTTTTCTAAAATAAGTCTGGTTTATGTCAACAGGCTCGGGCCAGTGTCGCTGGGCTAATTATGAGTTTGCTCACTCAAGGCTCCCAAATATCTGAGATTACTCACCCAGAAGGGAGTTTTACTCTCCCAAGAATTGTGAGTTCAGAAGCTGCTCTCCCACCCTCAATCTGTGATTTTAGAAAATGTTCGGTGGAGGTGTTTTTATTCTTTCCGCCGGTGACCTTAATTAAGAGCCTCAGAACAGGGTGGGGAGGAGTTCTCCTCTGTCCTGCAGGAGTCTTCCGTCCAGACGATAGGCTAGTTCCATGTCAGCCCTGGCTATGCGGACCTCAGGCTTCTTAGTATTAGCAAACGCTGAAGCCACACCGCCACGCCGATCAAGCAGGACTGGCTGCCCTCTGGGACCGCAGCCCCGTGGGAAGGCTGGGGCGCCCGGCACGTGAGCGCTGGCTACCAGCTGCTAGGGACCTAGGTAGGTGTCGCGCCCACCACACAGCTTCTGCCCAGCTCGGGCTCGGGCTCTTCTGGCTTGGCTTGGAGAGGCGTGGTGGCAGCTTCCGCTTCACAGGCTTTTCTCAAACGTGCAGTTTGTAGGGAGCTAAATTATCAAAGAGGGTGGGGTGAAGGGCAACAGAATGTGTCCAGGGCCCCGGGAGGCTCAGCTCTAGCGCCAACGTTCCCATTTGATTAACAAGCAAGGGAAGAGCGAGCTCAACTGGGTCAGGGGCCCTGCTGGCGGGGATCAGGGAAGGCAGCGTCTGCCGGGGATGGATGAATGGGGGTGACAGTCTTGGGGGATGGCAGCTTTAGCTCTAGGCGGAAGAGAAAGCGCATGGGCCAAGGGCTGGATGAACAACGTTCCCAGGGACGCTTTCTTCTTCCCTTTCCTTCTTCCACTACCCGAGAATGAGATAATGAGAACACGAGAAGAGGGAAAACGAGAAACAGAGAATTCCAGGGCGGGGAAGGGGAAGAATGAATATGAACATTATATTCAAGATAGGAAGATATGCGGAGATAAACACCCCAAGAAAATAAAATCCTCATCCTTCCTGCAATCGCTGCACACTGCAGGGGTGCACACTTCCTGAGCAAGCTCATCCGCAGCGCCTGTACATCCCCTCTCTGCTCCACCCTGCCCTCCTTCCCCTGCTGGTCCAGCCCGTCCGGCCTCCAAAGACTCCGGCTGGGCTCAGCCAGCGCCAGCGAGGGTACTGCTCCGTCCCGCCCGTGTGTAAGTTTCAGCCTGACCCCGCCCCTCTCCGCCCCCCAAGCGCTTTGGTCCCGCCCCAAGACCCGAGTGCTCTGGGCCGCGCGCTGATTGGCCAGTGCCTGGCGTAGCCCGGCTCGGCAGCTACGGCTCTCTGCTCCTCTCTCCAGACTCCACAGCCAGTAGTTTGCGGCACCGGGAGGAGCAGCAGCAGCAGTAGCAGTGGCGGTTGGCGCAGGGGGAGACGGACGAGCTAGCGCAGACGGCAGCACAGCTCTCGCTCACCACGCCTGGCTTGCCGTAGGGGCACTGGCAACCACGTCCCCAACCCGGCGCAAGCCATTGGCGCGTCTTCTCCGCAGCATTCCAGCTAAAGGGCTTCGTTCGAGATCCGAAACCTCCCACCCCGAACCCATCTCTTCCTACTCGCTCATACTCCACACTCACACTTCCCACACCACACTTTCACTCTTCCTCTCTCGCACGTTCGCACACAGCCCGACACGGAGAGCAAGACAGACCATCCCAGCGCTCGAGCGCCCGGGAAGGGAGGGAGCCCAAGGCAGCGCAGCCAGCGCCTCTCCGGGAGGATGGAATCAAGACGCTCCCGCAAGTAAACTTTGGCGGAGACAGAACCGTCGACCGTGGCAGCTGCTGAGGCGGACCCCGACGACATGCAACTGAGCTAGGAGGGCTTTCTACCGTGGCGGCGGCAGCGGCGGCGGCCCCTGGAGCTACACCGCAGCCCAAGCGAGGGAGGTGGAGAAGCCCCCGGTAACCGTGGCTTTAGCCCCTCCTCTCCTGGCCGGTACTGTTGTCGCTACCCCTTCCCTCATCCCCATTCCCTTTCCGACTCCCTAACTGGGCCATTGAAAAGACCCCGACTTTGATTCTTTTTG
>PVLD010037311.1:0-10347 GCA_004027595.1 Dinomys branickii | reverse complement strand
AGTCGCCGGGGGGTTGCACCGTCTCGGGAGGCGGGAGGGCCCGAGGCGGCCGCGCTCCCACTGCGCCTGGACCGATCCCCGCTTCTTCCCCGCGGGGATCGTCCCCGGCTCCCAGCGTCTGGGACTTTCCCACGTCTCGCCCCGGCAGCCTGGTCCGCCCTACCACATCTCCCCCGGCATCTCAGAGAAATACGCCCAGCTTAAACTTCCCAGCCGAGGTCCCGGCATTCACGCTCACCAAGTCTGTCTCGAGCTGGTGGTGTTTATTAAGGAGGTTCGCTCCCTTGCTGCTCACCCGGTCGCCATCTTCCCCGGATCCTCGATAGCTTTCATTTTAAAGTTTGGCCTATGGATCATAAAAGCATGGAAAATTCTGCATTTTTTTTCTTCTTTTAAAAACATGTTAGGTTTTTAGAACAGTTTGAAGTTCACAGCAAAGTTGAGCAAAAAGTACAGGAATTTCCCACAAGCTCCTGGAGCTCCTGCTTGCCTAGAGCACCCCATGATCACCACTCCGTACCAAAATGGCACAACCATTACAATCCAGGAACTCATACTGATTGGGCAAGGGTGTCCTCACTACGACTAGTGGTGTCCTTCTTGGGCTTTCAGACACCAGTGCTGCGTGTTCAATACACCTCTTTTTTCTGCAAAAATCTAGCCTCAGGAATTTCTGTATAGTAACAAAAATGGACTAATACTGGTGTATTCCTTACTTTGTGTTAATTTTTGTGACAGGTATAAGATCTGTGCCTAGGCTGTTACTATGATTACTATTATTTTATTATTATTATTATTATTATTAGTAGTAGTAGTAGTAGTAGTATGACTATTACTGTTGCATGTGAAGGTCTGCTTCCTCCAACACCGTTTACTAGAAGCTCTCTTTTCTGCATTGACACCTCATACGCACCCAGAATTCTTCACTGACATTAGGCTTCACTCAGGATTTTTTACTCTGTGGATTTTGGAAACCTGGAATGATGTGCACCCATAATGATTAGTGTCATACAAAGCCCTACAGAGCTCCTCTGGGCTTCATTGGCTGTCCTTTCCCCACAATCTCTACCAACCAAGATTTTACACGGATTAAACATTTTTTACTTTTTTCAAAGTTTTGCCTTTAACAGAATGTCAGCTAGTTGGAACCAGGTACTATGTGGCATTTTTGGGTTGGCTTTTCTTCTCTCAGTAACATGCATTTGAGGTTACTGTATTCCCATGGTTTGCTGACTCGTTTCCTTTTAGCACTGAATCGTGTTTCATTGTCTAGATATACAGCAGTTTGTCTGTCCACTCAGCGGCTGAATGACTTGCTTTCCACATTTTGGCAATTAAGAATGAAGTTGCCATAAATATCTGTGTGGAGGTTTTTGGTGTCGATGTAAGTTTTCAACTCCTTTGGATGAATACCATGGAGGGCAGCTGCTGAATCA
This sequence comes from Dinomys branickii, assembly GCA_004027595.1. Lineage (NCBI taxonomy): Eukaryota > Metazoa > Chordata > Mammalia > Rodentia > Dinomyidae > Dinomys > Dinomys branickii. The sequence continues at coordinate 8,911 of PVLD010037311.1, read as the reverse complement.
TGTGGTAGGAGTGTTTAGTTTTGCAAGAAGTTGCTAAATTGTCTTTCAAAGAGAATATAATATTTTGTAATGAAGGAGATTTCCTGTTTTGGATTCTCGCCATTGTAATAGGTGTGTGGTGAAATCCTATTTTTGTTTTAATTTGCATTTCCCTGATGACAAGACTCAGACCACCATCTCTTATGCTTATATGCAGTCTCTGTCTTCTTTGGTAAGGTGAACCTTATGATCTTGTCTCTTTCAAACTCCAGCTTGCTTTTCTTATTATTAGGTTTTAAGACTTCTTCATTCATTTGGACCACAGCTGTCTATTAGATTTAACTTTTGCAAGCATTGCTCCCAGTTTATGGTTTATTTCTTATTCATTTGATATTATCTTTTTTGTTTTTTGGTACTGGTAATCAGACTCAGGACCTTGTACTTGCCAGGCTGACATTATGTTATAAGAGCAGAAAGTTTTAATTTTAATGAAGTCTAGCTTACCAATTATTTCTCTCATGGATCATGCCTTTGGTGCTGTATCCAAAAGGTCATTCTCAAACCCAGTGTCAGCTAGACATTTTCCTATGTTATCTTTCAGGAGGCTGGAGTTTCGCACTTCACCAGTAGGTGTGCTTGGGTTTGGGTGTGGTTCATCTCCCATAGCTACGTGTGCTGGAGGTGTGGTCCTCAGAGTCGGGGGTGAGGCTGTGGGACTGTGAGGAGGTCCTCCCTGGCCCCTCTCTGTTCTCTGCCACTGTGGTGCTGTTGGGCAAGAGTGTCCTCATCACAGCTAGCACTGTCCTTCTTGGGCTTTTAGACATCAGCACTGTGAGTTCAATAAACCTCTTTTCTCTATAAGAACCTAGCCTCAGGATTTTCCATATAGTAACAAAAATGGACTAATACTGGTCTGTTCCTTACTTTGTGTTAATTTTTGTGGAAGGTATAAGATCTGTGCCTAAATTGTTGCTATGATTACTATTATTTTATTACTATTATTATTACTACTACTACTACTGTTGCATGCGGAGATCCACTTGTTCCAACACCCTTTATTGGAAACTATCTTTTCTACATTTATTGCCTCTGGTCCTTTGTCAAAGGTCAGTAGAACACATTCATGTGTATGTCTTTCTGGATTCTCGGTTCCGTTCTATTGATCTGCTTATGTACTTTTCTTTCCAGCCCACACGCTCTTGATCACTGTCACTGTACAGCAGGTCTTGAGGTCAGGTGATGCACATTGTCAAGCTTTTTTTTCTCCTCTAGTATTAGACTGGGTGTTTTGAGCTTTTTTCTTCTCCATATAGTCTTTGAACTTATTGCTAGCCATAAAGTAAATGTCTGTGATTTTAACTGAGATTGCCTTAAATTTTTAAGTGAGGCTGAGAAGAACTAATAATTTTATAATATTGAGTCTTCCTAAGCATGAACACAGAGTATCTCTCCATTTATGTAATTCTTCTCTATTACCCTTGAGCTTAAAATTTTTCTTCATATTGATATGTACACATATATGGTTATAGTTACCATGTTGGGGTGGTAGCTCAAACAGTATTATGTTTTTTATTTCCAAATCAATTTTCATTATTGGTATATGGATAAGCACGTGACTTTTATATATTAATTCTTGCATCTTCAACACTGGTATAAGCACCTATTAATTCTCAAAGTGTTTACATTGATTCTTTTTGATTTTCTGCATAGCGACATCTGTTAACAAAGGCATGATTGCATAGTGTTTACTTCCTCTCTTGTTTTATTTCATTACCTGAGACTTCTAGAGCGATGAGGAAAGGGATGGTGAGAACTGATATTCTTGCCTTGTTCCTGATCTTAGTGAAGCTTCTAGTTCTTCACCAACATGCTGCTTTTCTTAACACAAATAATGCAAGGTAAACCAATAAAATACCACCCTCTGCTCCCACTGTAGCTAGGATAGCGGCTATGTAAACACATTAACCTTCCTTTCACGTGATCTTTTATAAAAGAAAAGCTTGGTAAACATGGTGAAAGAGGAGCCTATCTGTTTGGTCTGCAAGAGATTGGGTGAGCAAGGAAAGTCTCTCTGAGAATATCACTGAAGCCATTGTGCAGAGACAGCAAAAGAGCTTTCTAGGCAGAGGGAATGGTCTGTGGAAAGGCTGCCAGGGGGCAAAAAGCTCCACAAGTTCAAGACACACAAAGGTGTCACTGTGGAGGTGTCTGAGCACCCCCTGCCCCTTTCCCCTGAATGGAAAACAGCTTGGTAAGCTTTGTTTGGCCTCAGTTGTGCAGGGCATATGAGCTGACATCTACCTCAGATCTTCCTCCCTTCTAACTCAGGCCAATCCCCAATTTGGAGGTACTTCCTATATGCAAATGAGGTAATTATACAACAAAAGCAGTCTCATTTAGTGTAGACAAACATGTTAAATATCACTCGTTTTCCTTTGGGTTTTTTTCACAAATCAAACTCTTTGCCTTTGTTTATAAACTCAAGCAGATTTGAAAGTTTTATAAACACTCTGTGTGGCTCTGATTTACTTATATCTAACTCATTTCCATATCATTCTTTTACAGTAGTTTGAAGTTTAAGAAGTCTCTTGGGATTTATTTGCTTAAGAAAACAACTATTTAACATTAAAAAGCCCTTTTAACTTTTTCATCTTTGGAACAGGAAATTATGATTTCATAAATACAAATAAATGAAAAGTCTCATTATAGTTCAATTTGCAACATAAAAATTCATAAGGCTTGTGTAAGTTTTAAGTCAGCCAGATAGATTCACACACCCATAATGCAGGAAAATCAAACCAGCAGCGCAAGCTGTGGTTTCATTTATGTAGTGCACACAGCTATCGAAGATGCAAGTGATGCGCTCTGTCCATTTCTTCACTTTGCCTCAGTGCAGGAAGTTACTGACCATCAGAGAGTCTGGAAATACCAGATCTTTAAAGAAATCATCACCAAATCAAAGATATCTTTCTTTTCTGGGTACCAGGAATTGAACTCAGGACCTTGTGCTTGCCAGGAAAGCACTTGTGCCACTGAGCTTTATCCCCAGCCCTTCAAAGATACCATTTGTGTACACATATGAAGCCCACTTTCTTGGTTAAAGTACTTTGTATTGAAAGTGATAGATAATCCATTGAGACTGGGAAAAGCAAAGAAAATATCGGTTTATATGCCCGAAGAAGCCAGAGGCTTTAGAGAATTTAGGCCGAATAGAACAGACACTAAGACTTAGAGTCTCAGTCATCAGAACTCTTGTCTTCCCATCCCTGAGCATGGGTGCCCTTTTCGCTTCCATTTCAAGGTCAAAAGGTTTTCAGTAAGTTGAAGCCCAGTGCTCCCAGGTTCCACGGAAGTCCAAGGAGTGGTTGAAAGTATGCGCACACATTCCTTGCTCAGTCATTATGTCCAAATGTCCCATATTTCACTGGGCCAAGAGACCTTTCCCAAGCCAGGCACTGAACTTAAAGGATGTGGTTCTCTGACTGGATCATCCTCAGCAATAAGATACTCATTATCCATGTCGTCTACCACTTGCCCTTCCACCCCCCTCTTCCTCTCCCACGTCCTCTTATCTAATAATAGTCTCCCTTTCTACTTTCTTGTCACCCTGTTTGAGATTCCACATTCTGAGGAGGACACGTGACACTTGTTTTTCTGAGTATAGCTTATGTTGCTCAACCTGATGATCTTCAGATCCCTCCATTGTTCCACAAATGGCAGAATTTTATTCTCTCTTATGGCTGAATAACCCTCCCCTGTGTATGTGTGCTATGCTGTTTTAACCCATTCATCTGGCAGTGAACACACAGGCTGGCTCCTTGTCTCAGCTCTTGTGTATTGTGCCATAGTAAGCGTGGGGATGCGGGTATCCTCACGGTAGGCTGACGTAACTCCTTCAGGTATATACCAGAGAGTGGTATAGCAGTAATTTTAAGTCTTTTGAGGAGCCCCCATATTGGTTTCTGTAGTGGCTATAGTAATTTAAATTCTTACCAGCAGCACTGAAGAGTTTCTTAGTCTCTGGGTAACATTTATTTTTTTTGTATTCTTGACGATAGCAATTCTGATTGGACTAAGAGGAAATCTCAGTGTAGTTTTGACTTCATTTCCCTAGTGGCTAAAGATGTTGAACATTTTTCATATACTTATTGGCAATTTGGATCTCCTCTTTGAGAACTGTCTGTTCAGCTCTTTTCTTGTTTAGTGACTGGGCTATTTAATTTTTTGGTATTAAGCTTTTTGACATCTTTGTGTTTACTAGGTATTAATCCTCTATACAAAACTTGAGGTATTTTTTGCTAGAAATCAATAAATATTGGATGGGGTAAATAAAGAATGCAACAAACAAAGCCAAATGACAGTGTTCATACTTAAATGTTCATAAGTAAATAAATATCCATAGAGCACCATTCATGTGATGTTGAATCTATCAGTGAGAAAAATAAACTCTCAGCCTGGAGAGAAGTTGTAGCTTTGTCATAAATTACTTAGTTGATGCAGCCAAACCCCTCTCCTTTGTATACCTCAGTATCCTCATTGCTGAAAGGAGGGATTGAACGCAGTGTTCTCTCCAAGATTTTTCCAGCCTGAAATGGTAATGACCCCGGGCTTGCCAAATGAGAATGGGAAGATTCTCCTGGCTCAGGATTTCATGGAAAAGAAAACGGAAGCAGGCCCAGGTGCAGGGCAGAAAAAGAAGCCAGTGGACCCTGAACCTAGAGCGAAGGAAGCAAAGAGAATCCTCAGGGGAGGGAGGTCAAGTCCAGGACAGGACGTCTCCCGGCAAGCTGAGGAGCACCCTCCAGTCTCCCCATCCTGCTGTGCAGTCCGCATGCTGCAGCGGTGGTGATAGTTGCCATGGAGAGGAATAAATAGACTGTTGTTTGGTGCAATTACTTGGTTCCTGCAAGAAAGCTTCACGCTCAAAATAAATATTATATATGGCTCCCATCAGCCATGTCTAGTCCAGAAATAAAAACATATACAATATATTTTCCGAGGCATTTTCAGAAGTGTTACAGTCATGCATGTCCAGAATATCTCATCCAGAATCCTTGAAGTCATATGGATTTCAGTATTTAAATTTTATTTAGATTAAAAAAAAAAAGACACAACACATATACCATATATTATATTACCTAAAGTGGGGTACAATGTAGCACACTGTAATCATGTATATTTGTCAAGATTGCTGCACTAAAATGTACGAATGTTTGATTAAGCAATAAAGAACCAGTTGTCTCTCCTTAGCACTGACTGGGTCAGATTTCTGGATTTTGTAGTGGTGGGTAAAGAACTATGGACCAGTTGGTACCAGAGTTCATTGAGATCATGTCATCTTTAATGAGGGGGAAGAGGGATAGAGAAAAAGACAGACAGACAGACAGGTGGACCTGGCTATCTGGCTATGACTGAACAAGCTGAATTGGTTTCATTTGTTAAAGTCATAATATATGTAGTTTATCTCCTTGCCTTGTTGCTCTGTGGAAGTCGAGTAGGTACTTCAGAATGATTTGTGAAATGAATATATGAATTCCATTTGAGGAACCATGGCTATGTTCTCATCTCACTGTATGGATTAGAGACTGTCAGTTAGAGACTGGATTTTGGTATTTAAATTTTCTTTAGATTTAAAAAAGACAGACATAGCAAAGACATACATCATATATTATATTACCTAAGGTGGGGTACAATGTAGCACGCTGTGATCAAGGTTGCTGTATATTTGTCAAGATTGCCGCACTAAAATGTATGAACTGGTCCATAGTTCTTTACCCACCACTGCAAAATCCAGAAATCTGACCCAGTCAGTGCTAAGGAGAGACAACTGGTTCTTTATTGCTTAATCAAACATTCGTACATTTTAGTGCAGCAATCTTGACAAATATACATGATTACAGTGTGCTACATTGTACCCCACTTTAGGTAATATAATATATGGTATATGTGTTTGTTGTGTCTATTTTTTCAAATCTAAAGAAAATTTAAATACCAAAATCCAGTTTCTAACTGAATGGCTACATCAGCTTGTGGGTCGCTCCATCAGTTTGATGGGCTATTCACTCTCTGTCTCCTTGATTTTCATCAAGCCACACTGATTGTGAATCTCAGGATGATCTTTGCTGATTTCTTTCTTGGCCTACTTTCTATCTCTGGTGATTTGTGTGTTGGTGTTTCTCTTCTGCTCTTCTGCATATTTTTCATTGGCCAGCTTATAAACTACTTACTGTGTTAGTCAGCTTTCCATCACTGTACAACATACTTGAGGTAATCAACTTAAAAAGATGAAAATTTTATCTTGGCTCAAAATGTTAAAAGCCCATGGTGAGTTGACTTACTGAATTTGGGCCTGTGGTAAGACAGTAATTCATGGCAGGGAAGCTTGGCCAGGGGAGCATCTCACCTCCTGCCAGCCAGGATACAAAGCCAGAGAGCAGGGCCAAGGTTTCCAATAACCTCTCCAAGGACCTTTCCCCAGTGATCGTGCACTGAGTCCCACTGGCTAAAGTTTCTGTCACCTGCCAATGGTACTGCAGGCTGGGGACCAGTCTTTCTTCAACACATGGGCTTTCAGAGACACTCACAATCCAAACCTAGCACCTGTCTCAATATCATGTCCTATTGTGCACTTTGTGCTTGCATCTCCACAGCGGTCACTCTAGCTAACAGGATTTCCTAATCAGGATCTATGTTTGGAAGACATTTCTCAAATCAGCTGTGATAAAGAATTTCAGATCCAATGTATTATATCCCCTCTGCTCCCACCTCTTACACACACACACACACACACACACACACACACACACACACACACACACAGAGTTTACCTTAGTAAAAGGAACCACCATCCATTCGGGTACCCAAGCAAGATTCTGAGTCCTGAAAGTCTATCAATTATACCTAGTTTTTATCTTTTCTATACATTTCTCCATCACTGGCTTTGTCACCATCTTAGCAATTCCGATTGGACTGAGAGGAAACTCCATCATCCTTTGGCAAGATCACACACTTTCATTTCCTTCCCTGCATCCTAATCTCCCCATCCTGTTAAGAAGACTTTCTTAAAAACTCTGATCAAGTCAGGACTCAACTCTAATAAAACTATGGCTTTCCTTACCATCAAGATTGCAACCAAACTCCTTAGATACACACTGTACTGCAGGGTACCTGGCCTCTAACTTGTAGGATAAGTTTTGGTTCCCCTGCTGTCTCCCAAATTATAGGAAATTATTTTTAGTACCCCAATGTGCTCAAACCATATTTGCCTCATTCTTTGCACCTGGCAGTCTCATTTTCTAAAATTATGCATCTTTTCAAAAACCTAATTAATTTATATTTATGATTCAAACTTAGATGAACATCTGTTCCCCCAGGAAGTTTTTCTGGTCACGCCCAGCTGGAATCAGTATCCAGTACCCTGAATCCGCACACCTATGGGGGTGAGTTTATGGTCTATCAGGGCGCACTTTATAATGTGTGCTTTCTTTTACAGGATTCTAGCTCTATATGAGTAGAGATCAGGAAGTTCATATCCTCTTTATCCAGAATAACCCATAAAAATCTCAGCAAACTTTCTTTGAATGAAGGAATGAGTGACTGAATGAATATCCTTTCCTCCATCTCTGACATGTTAGGGAATGTTACAGAGCGTTCGGTATGCTTTTATTTTCCTAAAATGTAGCTCTTCACACATTAAGCTTGGAAAACGCTGTTTGGATATTTCATGATTCACACTATCTGTTGTCATTAAGGATAAGTGAGTTTATGCTACAGTAACAAAAAGTCCCTAATCTCAGAGTTCACATGACCTAAACTTATTGCATGGGTCTCAGACAACATAATCTGTCTCAGTCAACTTTTGGCTGCTGAGATATAATACCTGATACTGGCAACTTAGACGAGGAGAGGTTCATTTTGGCTAAAGTTTCAGTCCATAGTTGGCTGGCTGCAAAGCAGGAGGGCGCAGCACAGGGGCCTGGTGGAGGAGAGCTGCTCATGGAGTGGACAGCAGGGAGAGAGAGAGTGAAGGGAGGGTGGGAGGGGAGATGAACCCTTCCGGGTCATGGCCATAGCGACCCCGATCAGCACCACACTCCATGTAACAAGTCAGCTATGAGCTCCAAAGCCCATTCCCCTGGAGGCTTTGGGGACACTGGAGATGCATGGCCACTACCAGGTGGTCAGAGTTATGGAATATTTGTAATATTGGACAGCCAGCGGAATTTCAGATGTGAAGGCTTTCTGTTTTTCTACACTTAGAACTGCACACTCATGAGAAAAAGTGTACAGTTTAACGTCACGAGTTGATTTTTAAAAAGCAACTTCTAGATCATTTCATTTCAGTTCACATCTACATCAGCATCCAAAGCCTTAATTCTTTGAATCTCTAAATCTTTTACAATTGCATTATTTAACTATATGCATTTATGGGGTAGAGTGTGATAATTCTGCCCATGTATGCAATGTATAATGGCCAAAGCAGGGTAGTTAGTATTTTCATCTCCTTCACCATTTTTAAAAATTGTTGATTAACAAGCGCAATGATATATATTTATGGGGCACAGTGTAAGATTTCAACACATGTCTACAGCATGTACTGATCAAATTGGCAAATTAATGTTTCTGCCACCTTATTACTTTGTGCTTGGAGGCTGCATGACATCCATGAAGTATGTACTGGCTTATCTTGGCTGTGTCCCGACTCTCTGTAGAACACTGGAGCTTCATCATGCTTTCTGTGCTTTGGCGCCTGTTTCCAACCTTCGGTCCCCTCCCTCTCTCCTTCCCAGCCTCAGAGCCTCTGAGTCCTGAACTCTGTCCCCCAGAACCACCACCCTCCACCATTAAAGGAGCCCATCCTTTCCTCTCTTCCCCCGGCCCTTCCTCTCCCTGGCTCTTCCCTCTCTCCCTCCCTCTTTTCTTCCTGATCCCT
>PVLD010037310.1:0-10348 GCA_004027595.1 Dinomys branickii | reverse complement strand
ATACCACGTGGATTCTAGGCAGCTCTTCAGCTGGGGTCAGGTTTAACAAGACCACAGGGATCCTCCCTGGTAACAGCTGCAGGCATCCCTGGTGATGAGGAGGGTTGCTGGGTTTGTGCTGATGGCTCCTGGACACCTTCTGTTCTTCCTTTTATTTGTGGAGGGAGGATGCAGCTGAGGATATCCTGGTTGGCACTGATCAGAGCCGAGCAGCGGGATGAGCTGATACAGGGGAAGAGCTTTCTGTGCCTTTCTATGGGACCATCTTATTGTTTATGCTCTACTGGGGAGCTGCACACCATTTATTATAGTCTATGCTTCTGTCAGAACTACAATAGACCAAGGGGTACTCGTTAAATTGTTGGTTTTGTAGGGAGACATGTGTTGTAACCTATAGTCTGCCAACTTGTTCTAAAAATAACTTCCCGAAGGAATAGCTATTCATCTATCTATATAAATGGTTTCTATTTAATACTTCAAATGTATTCCTTCTACACATTTGTCTAAAATTTTTGTTTCAAATGGTAGTGTATTCTTTTGAATTATGACTATCATGAAAGAGTCAACAGAGAAAATTAAAAGTAATACTATGAAAGCTGCTACCCTCATAGCACAAATATACACAGTTATCCCTTCATTTCCAAAGAGAATTTGTACCAAGATTGTCAAAGGTTCAAATCCCCTATATATAATGACATACACTTCCACAAAACCTCTGCATATCCTGTTATTTCAACCATCTCTAGAACACTTGTGATACCCAGTTCAATGTTAGCACCATCTGAGGAACTGTTATGTGTTACCATATGTATGCTATATTGTATTATTTGGAGAATAATTGTAGGAAAATGTCAGCATATGCTCATTACAGACACAATGCTGTTTCACAGTTGTCTATCTGCTGTTGGTTGAATCTCTGTATGCACAACTCCTAAATATGAAGGGCTCCTTGTATCTGGATTAATACTCCACCATAAAGAGAGAGATCCATTGAAGTTGGGTGACTGCATTTTTCTCACTATCATCTGTATGTTTCGCATAGCTTTTAATCAACTCATTTATTCACTCAACAAATATTAAGCTCATATGAAGTATGACTGAAAAATATGGAGAATGCATAATTTTTTTAAAGTACTACAGAGAAAGAATTACCACTAATCTCCTAAAAATGCACCTGATGCTTTCATCATACTTTTCCTATCATTCTTGCCACTTCCGAAGTCTTGTTTATGAGCATTTCATAAGCATTTCTAATTGTGCTGCTCTGGCTGCCTAGATATCTTTGTGAATTCCAAATGTTCCCCTTTCATGGTGATTTTGACTTTGGGGAAGAGCCATAAGCTACACACTGTCAAACCTGGTCAATGAGGGTGATGAAGACAAACCCTCATGTTTATAGAAGCCTGCCTGTCCATCCAGTGACGCTCAGCAGCAGCCTTGACTGTATTTGCTATTCATGCTTTGTAAGGGCACTCAGGAAAGAGCACTTCCTCAGAGCTCTTTCAGAATGTGGCCAAAATCATCTTTGGCCCAATGTGCTGCCTGCTACTGAACTTTTTCTAGTTCAAGAAACTGTTGATTTAACAATTCCTAGCTGTGCTCCTAACAGTGCCCGCCCATGAATCCACTTTGAGAACGTCCTTTTGCTACCCTGGCATTTGGGGGACTCAGGCACTATTTTCTGACCACATTGGAGCCATCCAGGAGGAAGGGGTATGCAGAAGAGCCTGGCAGCTGGCTCTCTGGGGTCAGGAAATGAACTTTGCAGACTCCAAGGGACTTACCTAAGTCCTAGGCCTGAAGCTGCTCTCACTCACTCCCTCCCAGGCCCCAGCACAACACTGAATGAATCCATGACCTCTGATAAGAAAAAATCATTTATTGGGAAACAACAGAAATCTCTGCAGAAAGACGCCATCAGCACACAGTGTGCTTGCGTGAGAAAGAACATGTTTGCTCAGCAAGCGTTTTCCCCAGGAGACTTGTGAGCAGCACTGTGTGACTGAATGGGGAAGACACTTGTCTGAAGAGCGCAGTGCCTGGGGCAGTGATTGGGGTCCTCTGAGGCTACAGGACCCGTGAGCCTGTGGTGGAGGTGACCGGTTAGGGTCTTGGGCTCCTGAGGTGGGGAGGCAGGATTGCTTGTCCTGTCTCCTTTTATAGTCATCAGACGGCTGTGGTGCTCAGGCCTGGCCTGCTGGGCACAGGCCGTCTTGCTAATCATTCCCTTTGGCTGTGGTGAGGCACCGTTCTTTGGGTAGGAGGACAATCTACCGACCTAGGGTTCCCCTTTCTGCAAATTTTCTTTGGAGGCAGAAACATCATTTTGTAAGCTTAGTGTCTCTTCTAAGAAATGACTAACAGACGCTCTCATTGTCCATAAAGACTCTGCTGCTTGAGGCTGACCTTGGACTTTGGGTAGTGGAGGCCGGGGCCTGGACTGTCTGCATGTACTCTGTGTCCCCTTTGTCTTTTTTGGGCAGCATGTGCTGCACAAAATTCTTGACTCTGGTCCCAGTGGTGCTTTCACAAGATGCTGGTTTTTTCTCTGCCAGGAGCAGGGACTTGCTCCCCATGGTGTCTCTTATTTGCCTGACCTGAGAAGAGGGAATCGGCCCTCCTACCCCATTGCTGCCTATCGATCTGTCTCCCTTCACTCCTGGCTTGGGTCTCTCAAAGCTCTCTCTCTTCACAGGTGGCACAAACATGTTGGTCTTGATCATTCTTGGCTCCTGGGGTTTCAGCACCCTGGGATCCTTTTGTTCCTGGCCCATCCTGTCCCTCACTAGGAGGTCACAAGTGCCTCAGGCAGGTGATGGGTGACTAGTGATCAATCTCGTGGGGGTCACAAAGCCCTCCGCACTCCCAGGTGGACTCAGCATGCTGCTTTTCATCTTCTGTGCTTCCTCGAGTTTTGAGATGCTGGGGTCTTTCTGTTCCTGGCTCATCCTGTCGCTCATTAAGAGGTTGAATTTCCCTCGGAAAGGTGATGCATTACTAGCAACCACTCTTCAGGAGCTGGGTGGGCGGTTGTGCGAAGACAGAACGTATTTAGTGAGGGGCTTCCTTAAAGCAGAGTGTTCAAGGGCCTCACCAGTGGAAAAATCTTTCAGATTTCCCCAGTGGCTGGACCATTACTCTTGTGTTTTGTCTCTTCCTGTGTACCCAAGCATGAGTCACCTGAGTCCTGGAAAGTAGAAATTCTCTTCAGACTCACAGTAGGGTTTTCAGAGGTTGACATCACACTGGTTCCCTCAGTCAGTGCCCAGTCAAAGGGCTTCTCCTCGCTCTGCACTGTCTGTTTGCTTTCTCTGGCCCTTGAGTATGGAGATCATACATTCATCTCCCCTGCTGACACTGGATGGGAGGGGCCTCGGGAGTCTGCAACTCCTCTTTCCTAAGGTTGACACTGGCCCATTCCTTATACTGGTCTTGGACTCAAGCTCCCTCTCCTTGGCCTCGGGACAGTATCAGCAGGCCAGGCTCTTCCCTCAGTGCTGTGCATGTGGGGCTGAGAGCTCAGGCTGCGCTTGTGTCCAGATGGTGCAGCCTGTGAGGTCCCATGGTTGTCACCAGAGAGATTGATTATTGGGTATTTCAGTGAGCAACCAGTGAGAGGACCCTGAGTTTTGAGAACTTGCATAATTGCTTTCACCATCTCTCCTGGAATTTTGTGAGAGGGTTTTCCCAGAAAATTCATATTCGGGCAGGTGGAGTCAGCCTTGGAGTTAGCTAAGTCTGATGAGGAAGAGGCAGGCTGTGGAAGCAGGGAGGTGTGAGCCTTTTTCACTGTGAAGACACATATGACCTTGATGACCTTGCAGGCTAAGCCCCACCTGTGCCTCACCCAGAACCTTTTCATATGTGTTTTCAGCATCTGCTGAGTCGTGGGATGCAGGAGGGAGTGGTCCTGACTGTCCCTGCCACACTCCGGACCCTTCAAGAATGGTTTATGCCCAGTTTCCATGGGCACCTTTGAGATTCCAGTAAGGTCACAAGCATGAGGTAAGCTAAGGGTGGAGTGATCAACACCCTTAGAGATTCTGCCCCCGGTCTGCTCAGCCTTCCCTCTTGGACAGACCGGCACACTGTCTTCTGGCGTCTTCTCTGGACCACCTGCTGATTGATTTATTGAATCGCATCTTAAGAGGACCAATGCAGTCCTTCCTGATCCTGCGTCAGAGATGGACTCAGGATCATTCTCTGTGGAGTTTTCTAGACCCTTGGCCAGATCTTTTGGGTCCTTTCCCAGGTCATTGCTTGAGTATTTCCCTTCCTGGGATAACTCTAGGTGCCCTGATCTGGTCTTTTCTGTGACCTGGTCTCTTTTCTCTATCCTTGAGGTCTGGGAAGGCCCACAATTATCCTCTGCCTGCCTTGTGCTGGGCTCTTTTTCCCTGTCCAGAGATAGGTGGACCTTAGGGGGCATGAGTCTTCTTCAAAGGTTTTGCTCCAGTTTTTCCCGGAGCTTAGAGTAGATAACATCCACTGGGACTTGCATAGAAGACTCATTTTCCTGACTGACGCCATCTTTGTCAGCAGGTTGGCTAAAGTCTTCCTGAGATTTTTTGACCATAGGAGGTAAAGCTCTGTTTTCTCCTGATGCCTTAAAAAACTTGTAGTGCAGTTGTTTAATCATATCTGAAATAGGATATTTCTTCCCCCTCTGCTTTGTGGGACTAGAAACTTCTGGGGCCCTAACTGAAGATGAACAGCAAGGTGCACTTGGTAGAGATGGCACGTGGCCCTATGTCTGTTTCTGAGACACAGATGGGAGCTGGCACAAAGGCAAGGTTGGAGTCGAAGTTTGGGGTTGAGCCACATGGCGGACTAAGGGCTGGGAAGAAAAGTTTTGTGGAAATACATTAGCCTTAATGTGTTCTGGTGGGTAATTACAGAGCCCATTGAACAAAATGGGTAAAAACTTTAAGGAGGCACCAGGCCCTCTGAGCTTTTCCACCAGGGACTCACTGTGTAGAATTGGGAGGCCCCAGAAAAGCTGGCTCCCATTCTGATGCAAGTGGTCCCCCAAGATCTTGGGGAAAAAGCACTGTTGTGAAACAGGAACCTGTTCTGCTTCTCCTTTTGTTTTCCATAATGGTTGTGGAAGGACAGGGTCCTGTTCTTTGCCCAGGGATTTAAACATATTCCCCAGAGAACACAGGGACATGTCTTGCCCCTCCTCTTTAGTGTTCTTACAGAACTTCAGTTCCACCTTTTTGGTAATAAGTATTTCCAGAACATTCTGGACCTCAGGATTAAGGAAAAGGGAACCCCCTTTCTCTGTCTGTCTGTGTGTGGTGTCTACCAGGAATGAGTCCTCCGGCAGTTGGGGGATCAGGTGGCCTCCCTGGGATTCACCTTTCGCTAAGCTGGAGTGGCGCAATGCTCTGGGAAGCTCCTGATACGGCGAGAGGGCTGTGACTGGACAGCCTGAGTCACCAGGAATTGAAATGGCTGGGACAGGGTAAGGCAAGGAGCAGTTGTTGGGTGCAGAGGAGTTCTGTGGGATGGGCCCTAGTGGGAGTGGTGGTGAATCCCGCTGAGGCAGAGCCAGCTGGGGTCTGGCAGAGATGGTGGGAGGCCATGGGACCAGGAGAATGTGATGTGGAGGAGGAAAGAGAAAGTGGCTGAAGTGAAAGGCATCCATGAAGAATTGAAGGCCCTAATGGTGAAGAGACCCTCGGGGTGACTGTGACCCAAGAAAAACTGGGAAATTCTTCAGACCTGGAGACAAGTCAGAGGTCAGAGGCTGCAGGTGCTCAGTGGAAGAAGCCTGGGAAACCTGTAAGGATGAGGAGGTGACAAAACCATCCTCGAAGGCTGCCTCCTTGGTCTGTCAGCTGTAGCAGACACCAGGTGGAATGTCTTATCTTTTAAGAGCTGGTAAAATCTGCTCCTTTGCAGGAGATTCCCAAGGTGGCTGAAGAAGACAAAAGGCACAAGCTACAGCCAGTATCAGACCAGGACCGGAGGTCAGGCGGGCAGGGCAGGGCAGCACAATTGCTGTTCATGGCCCGTACAGTGACACACAGCCTAAGTCTACAAAGCCCTAGCAACCTTGGCTTTCATCACACACCACTCTAGCCTGCAGGCCCCTCCCCTGCTCAGCCTCAGGTCACGTCATAGCCCCTGGCAGGAGGCAGGCAGAGACAGAAGGGAAAGGTTCTCACCTACGCAGAAGCGAAGCCGGGTCATCAGTCCCCTCTCCTTCCTCCCCGTAGTCTCTCGGAGCTGAAAACAGTGGGAGGAAGGGTTACAGTGGAGAACAGAGAGGTCCGGCATCCCACAGGCGGTGGAAGGGAATGTCTCCTTGGGAAAACAGAGGAGTCCATGCATCAGTGTCCAGAGCTATGGAACCAGCGACACTGACACCGAGTCACACAGCGAGGCAGCACCTGGGCGTTTATGCGGTGCCTCCATCTGCACCAACCTCCATGTTCTCGTAACCTTCCTGTGGAGGAGAAGGGGGGCAGATCACCTCCAAGAGAGATGTGCTACAGTGAAGTGAAGCAGTTGTCGTAGTTGACCCTGGAAGTCCTACCACATCACCAGCAGCACTGGCCCACAGAGACCCGCTCGCCCTCTGCTGCACATCTCCCACCCCCGGCCTCTCACAGCTTCATAGCAAGCACAGAGCCTGAGAAATGTCCCTCGCACCACTTTCCCTCCCTGCATCCCCCTCTCAGGCCTCCCCTCTGACATGCTCACAGAGGGAGGGTCTAGCCGCTCAAGGACCAACAAGGGCGAGTCACCTCTAGGGCGAAGGAACCAAGCCTCACCTCTCGGAGCGCAGCTCCTCTTTCTGACCTTGCTCCAATCCTTCCTCACCATGTGGTACTGAGAGACAGGAAAGATGAGCTGGGGTGCGATTCTCTCTCTCTTCTCCCTAGACAGTGCTACTGGTGTCCTTGAAGAGAATTTTCTAATTTAGCCAATAAAGTTCATTTTTAAAGTGGCTTCTGTTTTCTCTCTTTGGAAAACACAGATTTTCTCAGAAAGCTGTACTGTGCATGGTTCTCCACAGCACCAGGTGTCTGCTCAGCAGGCAGAGTCATCCACAGGCTCAGCTCCCCTTCAGAGTACATTCTGCTTCCTGAGGATAGAGGTCATCCTAGGGTCTGCAGGAAGACTCTCCAGGACTGAGCAATGCCCATGAATCAGCCCAACACACAGGACTGGCATGGGCAGAGGAACTTCCCCAAGAAGTGGTCCTAAGAACCAGTGCCTTGAGCCTGTTCTATTGCAGAGACCCCAGCTCTCTTGGGAATCCCATCCTCAGCCACTGACATACAGTGTGATGTAACAGTGTCTGATTAAAAAAAAAAGAAGAGAAAACCTTGCTTCAAAATAGAGAAAACAAGGAGAAAAATGGTGCTGTGGTGTTTCTGAGTCCTCCCCTCTCATATTTCTCCCTCTCTGACCGGAAAAGCAACAGAAAGAAGAGGAGAAGAGAGAGAGGATATTGGCTGTCGGACCCGACCTGAGGGTCTCCTACCTTGCTGGAGCCTTTCTTCTTTCGTAGAGGTGGTGGTGCTGGTACCAGTGGATTATCCGGGAGGAATGGCAGTAAGAGGAGGAAGATCCCCACTCCACACGTGAAGGCAAGGATCATATCCATCGCCCACGTGGTGGAGCTAAAGTTTAGCCATGTGGCAATAACTCTCTTCAGAAGAGAGAGAAGGTTCTCTATCTGAGGTGCTATGTTGCCCTTAGGCGACTGAGGCCTGGGAGCTCCCTGGCAGATCAGGGGGAAGGCCACAGGCCTCTGGCACAGATCTGCACTGTCCTCATCACAGAGACCCCTCTCCAGTGGGTGGGGATTGGAGGGGCCCAGGAACCTGAGGCTCAGCGCCACCCCTTCCCCACTCCACACGGCAGCAGCCCCCGCCCGACCTGCTGTGCCTTCTTGATCCCACCTGGTGCCTTGGAAATCTCCGTCTGAGCACCATCAGTTTTGTGATTTTTGAAAATTTTTAGTTTTCTCTGGAAGCTTTGTTGTTTCACGGGGTTTTATCACTTCAGTGCTTCCCCCTCTGTTTGCTCTCCCACACAAGACTGTCCCGCATTAAATAGACACAGACATAGGACTAAGAATCCTTTTGTATTTATTTAGCTTTTCAAGTTTTAAATGAAAATGTTGTATGATTTTTTCGAATAACTTCCCCATTCTTCAGCAGAGAATCTGACAAATGAAATTATTATACTAAGAATTCAGAAGACTGAATATACGGAGCTGAATAAATCCTCAAAGCACACACAAAAAAGAAAGTGGCAAGAAGGATGAAATGTTTTTGAAAAAAGGGGAGATGTTTGGAGTGGCTTTGTGTTTTACTGTGATAAATGTTTTTAACTTAAACATTCAGTCTATGGTTCCAACCCAGTTCCTGTGTGCTGGGATCTGCCCTAGTCACTGGGGATATGACAGGGAAACACACATGCAGCTTAGAATCTGAAGTGTACTAGAGGGTAAGTGACGATGAGCAAATACACGCACCAGACACTTGCAGAGAGGAATTAGTTCCTTGAAGAAAATACAGTTATAGCACTGCTGAAGAATTGCTGGAGAACAAAAATTTGCTCCTTTAAACCTACAGGAGAAGCTGAGGAGAAGGAAGGCTGGGAGAAACCTTCTCCAGTAGTAACACATGGGCTCAGGGGGAGGAAGGCTGTCATTTGTACCATACTCAGGATATTATCAAGCATAATTTTATTCATCCTCTTTCACAATTCCTTCAAGCTTTATTCAAAGGGAAAATCTTCCCCTGAGAAAGAATAAAAATGTAGATCATATCAGTTTTCCTTTTACTAGTAAGAAGTAGATTCTCAACAGGGTATGGTGGCACACACCTATCATCCCAGCACTCAGAAGGCTGAGGCAGGAGAATCACCAAGTGTTTGAGGCCAGCCTGGGCTACAAAGTGAGTTCAAGGCCAGCCTGAACTACGCAGTGAAACCCTGTCTCAAAAAGACAAAAAAGTAACAATAATAATAATAATAAATAATATAAAGTAGATTATCCTAAGATCACTTCAAGTCACAAACCAGTCTTAAACTAGTCCAATATAGTGATTAGGTAACTAGTAAGTGCATTTAACTGCATTTTCCATCCCTTTAAAATGGGCTTATGCAGCGGGAGAACTGAGGAGGTGCAAGAGAAGCCATACTTGGACCAGAACAGGAGGAATCTGGCTTTGAGCTTTCCCAGGACTGGAAAATGTTAGTGATGGCTCCTTCCTTCATGTAGGTTTCTAATGGGTCTTTTTTCTGATAGCTCCCTCCACTGGGAAGAATGCTGCTCCATTCCTTCCTGAGTCCTTCCTTGGCCCTAGAAATTTCCACACCCTACAAGGCATCCCTAGTAGTCAGGTCTCCAGACACTCCCACATATATGCTCTCTCCCTGTGTGAGCCCATTTGTGCTGGGACTGGGTGGTTATTAAAACGAATTGTTCTGGAGGCTGTGAAGTCCAGGGCCAGGATGCTGGCATATTCGTCATGTGATTATAGAGCTGATCCCTACTGTGAAGAGGGCACTCTTGTCGTGTCTTCACATGGGCAGCAAGCAGAAAGACAAAAAGAGATCTAGCTAGTTTCCTCAGGACCTTTTAGAAGGGCCTAACAAGAACTCAGATCACCCATGCAACGTCTAATCACCTCCTGAAGGCCCTGACTCTTAATATCACAATGGTAGTTACACTGTCATACATGCTGTCTTGGTTACTTTTCTCTCCTTGCTGAGAAAAAGTACCCAACGCCCAAAATGAAGGGAGGAAAGGTTTTTTTATTTTTTTATTTTTTAAATGACACTTTTATTTTAAAAGTAAAAGAACAAAAACATATTAACAGACACAAAGTAGCACAAGAATAGTACAATTAAAACTGAATTATAGACAAGGTGACAGGGAATTAACAATGGTTGTTGTATTACATATTGATAACTTCGAAGTGTATACTCAGGAAAACAAATACAGACATGCAAAATTGATCAAACAAATAATCATTAACTATTCCTTACAATAAAGTGACCTAAGTCAGTAGTACAACTGTTAGATATGCTGCATATACATACATACATACATACATACATACATAATTATCCCTTCCTTTTCTTTTTTTATATAATTTTTAAAAATTTTTTAAAGTGTGAAAGAAAAAGAACAACATCAACAAAAAAGAGGAAAGCATTAACAAAGAGACACAAAGTAGCACAATAACAGTATAATCAAAATTGAATTATAGGGCTGGGGATATAGCTCAGTAGAATAAACGCTTGCCTAGCAAGCGCAGGGTCCTGAGTTCGATCCCCAGTACCGCAAAAAAAAAAAAAAAAAAAAAAATAAAAATAA
>PVLD010037309.1:0-10353 GCA_004027595.1 Dinomys branickii | reverse complement strand
CTTTCCCACGTCTCGCCCCGGCAGCCTGGTCCGCCCTACCACATCTCCCCCGGCATCTCAGAGAAATACGCCCAGTTTAAACTTCCCAGCCGAGGTTCCGGCATTCACGCTCACCAAGTCTGTCTCGAGCTGGTGGTGTTTATTAAGGAGGTTCGCTCCCTTGCTGCTCACCCGGTCGCCATCTTCCCCGGATCCTCGGCTGTCATAACTTCTCATCCTCACACTGGGTTCGACAACTGCTCCCGACCCCCATTGCCTCCTTTCCTGGCTGCGCCCTCCCCTCTCCAGCCCTGGACCAGCTCTCGGAACTCCGCTCTCCCCTGGCCAAGTCGGGAGGCCTCCGTGAGCGTGGGTCTCCGAAACTGAAGCGGCGAATGCTGGAACAAGGGCTTGGGCCAAGGTTGTGTTTGGAGTGGTGACTTCCTCCTCCTCTCCCTCTGACTGCACCACGGCAGATCTCCAATCCTTTCCTCCAGGAGAGGTTTTGCTTAGTCTTTCCAAGGGCTTCAATTCCCATTTCAGATCCTTCCTGAGTTCAGGATACCCACGTCTTTCCTTTCTGTCCTTCACATGTTGCTATATTCCTATATTCCTTTGTCTGAGTGGTATTCCTCCGGGAGGTTCTCTCTCTGCTGCCTACCCGGTCGCCATCTTGAAGTCCTCTTGTAAAATTTATTTAGTTATTTGTTTCTTTCTAATGAATTGACCATTACATTTCTAAAGTTCTGAAATGGCCAACAGACCATAGAAAGATACCACTTTAGGCTCCTGCTTGAAACCAACAGCTTCAGAAAACTGCTGGCCTTGATTCAGGGCCATTCAATTTCTTTTTTTAAATGCATATTTTAAATAAAATGTGACAATTCTAGAAATATACTTCTCTCTCTCCCAGGTTTGTTGTTGATTGTTGTTTGCTTAGTGAGTTTTCTTCTTCTTCTTTTTTTTTTTTGGCTTGTGTTTTTTGAGACAGGGTCTTGCTATGTGGTTCAGGCTGGCTTCGAGCTCACTATGTAGGCCTGTCTGGTCTTGAACTCTAGCTGGAATTATATGCCTGTGCCACCACTCCCAGCTGTCAAGTGATATTTATAACCTAATTCCACAAAATCTGTACTCTGGTTGGGTATGGCCAGGGAAGTCTCTTCTTGGTAGATTAATGGTCACATAATTAATCTGATTATTGCACAGAGATTTCCTGAAACTTCTGGACCCAGTGAGCCTCTAGTCTTTGCCAAGAGGCTGGAGGGGGAGTTCAACAGCCTGGCAGCGGCGGCCCTGCCCACCCTCTGTCCTCCTTGGAAAAGCCCTGCCCTGCTGGTCTGGAGAGCTCCTCTGTCAGCCAGAAACGACCAAAGGGGATCCGTAGGATCTCTGAGCAGAGACACCAAGAGAGACAAGAAGACACAAAATAAACCTACAAAAGCCAGAGAAGTTCCAGAAAATTTCACTAAGCAGGTGACATTTTGATCAAATATTTCAGTTTTAAATTGGGGAAAAGAAAAAAAAAAACCCTTCCACGAAACCAGAGCATGGGGCTGGGGGTGTAGCTCCAAGGTGGAGGCAGGTGCTGAGCGCACACAGGCCCTGGCTCAGCCCCCAGTAAGAAGACACACAGCAAGCCAGAGCACAGTGAAGAAACTAGAAGACACCGTGAGAGGGGTGAGAGGGTGAAAGGGCCCAGGGAGGAGGGGAAGAGAAACAGGTAACAGAGAATGTACTGGGGAAAGGAGATGCTGCTGGAAATGCAGAGCGGGCTTCGAAAGCCCGGGAAACAAAGAGCAGAAGGAAAAGGACACTATGTTTCTTAAATAGTTAAGACAGCCAGCCACGGTGGCACAGGCCTATAATCCCAGCACTTTAGAAGGCTAAGGCAGGAAGACCGAAAGTTCCAGTCCCAACTGGACAACTTAGCAAGACCCTGTCTCAAAATAAAAAGATGAAAAGGCTGCCTGAGGATGTAGCTCAGCGCAGAGGTTCAGCCCATCAGAATGGAAGAAAAGCAAAAGAAGAAAAAAGCCAGGAAGGGAGTTCACGTGTATGCGATCGGAGACCCCGGGGAAACAAATCAGAAGGATGGGCTTCAAGCCGGACAGGCGGAAGCAGCTCCTGCACGGCACGAGTCGGCTAGCACATCGAAGCAGCCCCAGAAGGACGCTCAGAGGGCGGACTCCAGAACGGCTTGAGAAGGCGGTAGGAAGACAGCGAGACAAGGCCTTGAGCAAAGGGGAGCATTCTGAGTGGGGCTCGCGGTCACGTGTCTTTTACAACAAATGTAAACATTCACTGCATACTTGGGTCACACCCACAGGTAGTGCAGAGAGGGGCTGGCGACACAGAATAGCCCCGCGGTGATCCGCTCTGCATGAAGCTTCTGTGTGTACTGGGAGGCAAGGTCCTGTGGTATTAGGAGCTCTCAGAATTGGTTTCTGTGTGAAATAGAAAAGGTAAGTCATGAAAGTGGACTCACTTAAAACCCTTTAGGGAGGATTTTTCTTTTGTTTTTAAATGAAACTTAACAGGGACCAAAGCAGCCGATGCGGTGGCTGCACGCCTGTTATCTCAGCACTCGGGAGGCTGAGGCAGGAGGATCACTGAGAGTTCGAGACCAGCCTGGGCCACAAAGTGAGCTCAAGGCCAGCCTGAGCTGCATAGCAAGACCCTGTCTCAAAAAAACCAAAAAAAAAAAAAAAAAAAAAAAAAAAAAAAAAAAAAAGAGAGAGAGAGAGAGAGAGAATGGGTCAGCATGACTCAAAGTTGGTATATCATGGTCAGGGGCCAGAGCTTAATCCTTTGGCTGCATCAAGCTGCAAGGGAGACTGGAAATGTAGTCTACACCATAACCAACCATGTGCTTAAAAGTCAGCCATTTGTCACAAAGAACAGCTATTAGGGCTGGGGATCTAGCTTCGTGGCATAAGCGCCTGCCTGGCAAGCGCAAAGTCCTGAGTTCAATTTCCAGCACCAAAAAAAAAAAAAAAAAAAAAAAGAACAGCTATTAGAACTAGACGGGTGAAGGCTGGAACAGGAGGATCTCAAGGTCAAGGCCAGCCTGGGCAATTTAGTGAGATCCTATCTTAAAATGAAATTTTAAAAATAGCTCAGTGGTTGAATACCCTCCACATTCAATTCCCAGTACCAAAAAAATACTATTAAAGCCAATAAATCCACCAAAGTTGCAGGATATAAGATTAGTATACAAGCCGGGAATGGTGGCACAGGCCTGTAATCCCAGCACTCTGGGAGGCTGAGGCGGGAGGATGGCAAGTTTCAGCCCAGCCTGAGCAACACAGTGACTTAATAAGACACTATCTCAAAATGAAACAAAAATAATTTCAGAAGGAGATGTAGCCCAGTGTGAAAGGCCTGGATTCAATCTGCAGAACCACACACACACACACACACACACACACACAGAAATCAATATACAAAAATCGCTTGTAACAAACTTTTCAGTGATTAAAAAAATGGGTTGTATTTCCATACACTAGCGGTGGGCAATTTAAATGGAAAAAAATTTTGTGCGTTTTAAATAATGTATTTAACTGAAATGCTACACAGTGATTTCCATGTGTTTGCTACATCTTTCCCCCGTGGTGACCATGGTGATTTACAGGCTCTTCAAACCAATATAAATATTCATAAGTATTTGGTCATTTGGGTGTTCATCTACACAATGCCTCAGCAATATCTTTCAGCAAGAAAATGTCTTTACTGAAGAGTAAAGATCTGACACAATTAACTAGAACTAGTGAGGATCTGACACACATTTTGTGTTTAAGTAAAGCCACCATACACCTGTTCGATTAAGAAAACCATCATTACAACACAGGACAATCTCTTATTTTTAAGCGAGGCCTAGAACACTTAGCTACTAGTTAGGTGCCAAATGGCAGAGCTCCATCCCCAGCTTAAGACACGAATTTACAGGGAAGTTTCCAGCAACTCAGGCGCCTTCCCACCGGGTCTCAGGAAGTGCGCTTCTCTGGGCGGGACCGGCTGGCGCAGAGTCGAACCCAGGTTCACTTTCTCTCTGGCTTCCTTCTTTTTCTGATCGTTTTCTTTGACCCTTTTCAGGAAGAGTATTTAATGTGCTCATTGCACACACTAATCCCCTTGGCGAGCATCTCACCCCTAACTTGCTTGTTTACGACAGTGCCAAGAGCATGCTGGGTAACATCGTCCGCTCTTCCGTTTTGCCGTGGTAACATTTGTGCGTCCTTATTTTTCGCACAGTACCGGCTCCCCCGATATCTACAAGGTCAGTCTTTCTGTAGATTCGCATGTATGTGGCAAAGGAGCAACTCCATGTTTTCTAAAAGGCCTAGAGAGCATATACCGGGTTCCCGTCCTATTTCCCTTTGTCTTTCTCATTTTTGGCCAATTACTGGAAGATGTCAGTTCCAGCCGAAAGGAATGAAAAGTTTTTACAACTCCATTCACAATAGCATCAAAAAGGATAACATAAATGTGAATTTAATAAAAGAAATATGAGATATATACATAGACACTGAAAACTATAAAACCTCACTCACAGGAATTAAAGAAGACCTAAATAAAGCCAGCCATGGTGATACACATCCATAATCCCAGCATTCAGAAGACTGAGGCAGGAGGATTGCCATGAGTTTGAGGCCGGCCTAGACTACAGAGCAAGACCTCATCACAAAAAAACAAGAACTAAATAAATGGAAAGATACCTTGTATTTTTTAATTAGAAGACTTAATATTGTTATGATGTCACTACTCTTCAAATTAGTCTAAAATTCAATGCACTGGCTATCCAAATTTTAACTACTTTTTTGTGGAAATGAACAGGCTGACTCTAAAATTCACATTGAAACATGGGCAACCCAGAATAGCCATAACATAGTCCTGAAAATGAAGAACAAAGCCGGAGACTCACGTTTCTGCTTCCAAGCCAAGAAGCGACGGTAATCCTGACTGTGTGACGCTAACAGAAGAATAGATATAGAAGCTGAATGTGATGTCACACACCTGTAATCCCAGCACTCTGAGAAGCTGAGACAGGAGAACTGCAAATCTGAGGCCAAACAGAACAATTCAGTGACTTAGAGAGACCTTGTCTCAAAAAGACAAAAAGAAAAAAATAGGCGTAGATAAAATATAACTCAGAGTCTACAAACAAACCAATGTATCTATGGTCAACTGATTTCTTTTTGAGACAGGGTCTTGCTATGAGTTCAGGCTGGGCTTGACCTCACTTTGTAGCCTGGGCTGCCCTTGAATTCGCAACAATCCTCCTGCCTCTGCCTCCCGAATGCTGGGATTATAAGCATACACCACAACGCCCAGCTTGGTCAACTGATTTTTATCAAAGTTGCCATGACAATTAAATGGAGAAAATAATAATATTTTCAGAAAACAACACTGGGATAACTGGGTAGCCACATGCAAAAGAATGAAGTTGGGGGCTGGACCTAGTGGTGCACACCTGTAATCCCAGCACTTGAGAGGCTGAGGCAGGAGGATTCCCATGAGTTTATTTGTTTATTTATTTTTTGTGTTTTTGAGACAGTGTCTCGCTTTGCAGTTCAAGCTGGCCTTGAGGTCACTTTATAGCCCAGGCTGGTCTTGAACTCACGATGATCCTCCTGCCTCAGTTTCCTGATTGCTAGGATTACAGGTGTGCACCACCACGCCGGGCATGATTGCCATGAGTTTAAGGCCAGCCTGAGCTGCATAGTGAAACCTTGTCTCAGAAAAGAAGTTGGACCCCTATCTCACATTATACACAAAAATTCCACTCAAAGCCTGGTGTAATTCCAGCACTTGGGAGCCTGAGGCAGGAGGAACACTGTGAGTTCAAGGCCAGCCTAGAGCTCCATAATGAGTTCAAGCACAGCCCATATTACATAGCAAGATCCTAAATGTATCTGAAAACAAAACACCTCAAAATGGATCAAAGACCTACACATGAGAACTAACACTATAAAACCACTAGAAGAAAATCACAGAAGAATATCTGTATAACCTGGGGTTCTAGCAAGCGCAGGGTCCTGAGTTCGATCCCCAGTACCGCAAAAAAAAAAAACAAAAACAAAAACCTGGGGTTATGCAGATCACACATGGATAGACTCTCAGCATCTGGGATAGAGAGCGAGCCTGTCAGCATGGATGCACTAGAGGGAGCTTGGAGAGCTATGCAGCCCAGGCTGGCCTTGAACTTGCAGTGACCCTCCTGCCTCAGCTTCCCAAGAGCTGGGATTATAGGCATGCGCCACCATGGTCAGTCTAGAGTTACTTTCAACTGTGTATTCACTTCTACCTTTTGAAAGAACTTTCAATAAATAAAATGTAAATTAAAAGAAAGGAAAAATAGATGGAGGGCCAGATTTGACCCAAGGACTGTATAGTTTGGCAAGCCCTGTGCTAAACCAGAATGGCCCCTTTGGCCACCATCACGGAAGCCAGCTGAGCATGCTACCCCAGGAGCGAGGAATCCATTACTCTAGAATGTGGTCTCACGGGGCGGGCCTGCATCCCCTACCGCTGACTCGCCTGGGCCTTACCGAGGCATCTAAAGCCCTGGCTCCTATCGAATAATCTCGGAAAAATCCGAGAATGCTTCTTTCCATAAGATACAACTCAGTGGCTGCGGGCTCCTTTGAGAAGCTTTGGAGATGTGTACTGCATGCTTAGGAAGTTTTGCAAGATCCTTCCTCTAAGGAACCTTGGCCAAGGCTCCATCAAAGGGCAGCTGGGCCCCTGAACTGCCTGGAGAGGTCAGGATCATTCCTGGGAGAACAAAGCCAGAATGAAGCCACCACACCTGGAGTCCTGTGCTGTAGGTCATGTGGTATTTTAGTAGCCAGCTCATCTGTGTTACTTGGAGTGACACTGTCAAATCTATGCAGATCAGAACATTCCAGCTGGGATTCTCCTGCCTGTGATGGCTCTCCTTAGGAAATATGGACACTCGGTCTTTGCAGCTGCAGGCCTCCACCTTTCCCAGGAAGTGGGAGAGCCCATGTTTCTGACAGCCCTTCCTGTGATTCCTGGCCAGCATGCAGCTCTGTGATGACACTGGTTCTCTTCTTACATATTCGTTGGGGTTTATTTGATTTTGTTTTTTTGAGACAGGATCCTGCTATGTAGTTCAGGCTGCCTAGAATGTGCAGCAATCCTCCTGCCTCAGCCTCCTGAGTGCTGGAATTATAGACATGCACCACCACACCCAGCTTGTCCCCTCACATTTTTCTAATGCTAGAGTGCTGGGTGCCTTCTGGGACATTCCATGGGATGGAATGGGGGTGTGTGCAGGTGATAAGCCCATCTCACCATTCTCTCTTCCTGCACTCCCAGATTCCTGCTTCTGCCTTACCGCAGGAAGTGCAGTGTCTCAGCTTCACCACAGGAGCCCGTGATTAGATCCCTGTTACAGCCAGGCATCCTGCCACCCATGCACCGGCCACCATGCATGGTTGGCTGCCACATAATGTGGTCACAGGCCCGCTGTGTGATGCGTACCCCATGCAGGGGATTGACTGCAGCTCCACGGGGTGAGGCTGCCCCTCTCAGCTTTAGCTCGGGCTGGCTGTGACAGTCCAGTTGTGACCTGCAGACCCTAGCAGCGGTGACCTTGAGTGTCCACAGTCTTACACCTTCCTCCTCTGCTCTCTCCACGCCCCAAGACTTCGGATAAAGAAGCCAGGCTGATCCCTTGTGAGCAGGCAAGTGGCTGTGTCATTCACCAGGTCACGGGGGACGCCATCGCTGGAGCCCCGGCGGAAAGACCAGCAAAGCGTTGCTGGGTAGCCACGCCCCATCGCTGACCCGCAGGAGTGTGAGCGAACAAGCAGGTGCTTGCTCACGCCACCAAGCTAATAGGTGACTGAGGCACACGCCCACCAGAGGCCCTGGCAAGGGCCGCCGTGACAAGCCGGGATGGTGGCCCACAACACCCTGGAAGGCTGAGGCAGGAGGGGGGCAAGTTCCAGTCCAGCCTGGGTGACTTAGCAACGTAACAAGATCCTGTCTCAAAGTCAAAAGACGAGATGGGGGTTAAAAGAGGTGAAGGGGAGTCCAGAGCAACTGTGACCAGAAGCAGGGGAGGGCGAGCGAGCTTGGGACAGGACCCTGCTGGAAGGGACCCTCAGAAGATGTCAGCAGGGGGCTGAGCGGGAGGAGGGGAGGCAGGCGGGCAGGGATTAGCACTGGGCTAGGGGAGTGAGGCTGCAAGATTAGTCCCATCGCCCAGGGCAGGGGCGGAGCTCAGCACGGAGCTGTCGCTGCCCAGCGGACCCCGTGTTCGCCCCCCCACACCGGCCCCGGGTGGGAGGACAGGCGCATCTGGAATTCCCACCCAGCCCACAGCTTCCCAAGAATGGCCAGGAACATGGCAAGGCAGTCAGGAGAGAAGAGGAGCAGACAGAACTGAGACAGCTCGGCAGTGACAGGTGGAAGGCCCTGGGCCTGGAGGGCGGCTCTGCTTCAGAAGGGGCTGGACCCAGCTGGCTGGGAAATGAGGTGCACCCCCACTGCTCACCCCTGCCAAAGAAACATAAATGAAACAGAATATACAATATATGAAACATACTTGAAAGACTTTTTTTGCAGCACTGAGGCTAAAACCCAAGCAAGTGTTCTACCAGTATTTCTTAACTTGAAGCAAGTTCTCACTAAATTGCCTA
Organism: Dinomys branickii; assembly: GCA_004027595.1. Taxonomy (NCBI): domain Eukaryota; kingdom Metazoa; phylum Chordata; class Mammalia; order Rodentia; family Dinomyidae; genus Dinomys; species Dinomys branickii. Next base: position 1,705 of record PVLD010037309.1, on the reverse strand, counting down.
GGCTAGGTGCCAATTCGAGACCCTCCTGCCTCAGCCTCCAGAGTATCTGGGATTACAGATGTGCACCACCATGCCTGGTTCTGAAAGACCTTTTAAGCCAAGAGAGAAAACCAGGAGGTAGAAGAAAAAAAAAAAGGTGACTTATTTAGTTACATAAAATTTTAGCAATAATCATGCCTCAGAAAAATCTCATTAGCTACGATATTGTCATTACGCAAACCTGGTTCCATAAAAGTTTAAATTATGTATGAAAGAAGGCACAGTCCGAAAGGAATGAATACAAAGGGAAAACATGAATTCCATGTGACAGGTGACACATTAATATCTACATATACAAAGACTCCTACAAATTGATAAGAAAAAGGCAAAAATCCTCTGGGGCAAAAAAGGAAAGGGACAGAAAAAGTTATCTGAAGAGCAAAGGTAAGTTGGGTGAGCATGTGAAAGGGTTTTTAGTGTTACTAGTGGTCAGAAATATAAGTTAATGGTCCACTATGATCAAAAACCCAGAGGGCAGCAACAAAATCATCAAGTGGTACTTAGAGCTTCTGAAGGTGCAGGGGCAGCTTCTCCATTCTCACGCACCGCTGCTCAATTTCCTGATGGCCCTTTGAGAAAGTAATCTGGAAATACCTAGTGAAATTGAAATATACCTGCTCTTTAACCCAACAACTCACAGCTAGGGATGGACCCTTTTTTAGAAAGCAAGAGAACGTGAAAATGGACTGCCTCTGTCACGGAACCAAACCCAACAGAAAAACTGCAGAAATGAATTTCCTTAACAGGACAGCAGCGAGTAAAAGCTGGCACGTTCACATCACAGAATACGACTCAGCCAGTAAAAAGGTTGGAGTAGAGCAATGCTAACTGAAGGGTTAAGTGAAATGAGCAAAAAGAAAAGATGTGTGTATAACATGGTCACATTTTTGTGGAAAAACAGTGACAAAATCCTACATACATGTGAATGTTTCTACACGCAGTCCCATCTATAAGTGAGAAGTGTGAAGGGCCCACTGCAGTATTCCCATTTATTTGCTGTGGAAAGAAAGTCAGAATGAGGCAGCTGAGATGAATAGATACATCAAAGAAGAAGGCGCACAAAAGGCCAACCAGCACATGAAAAAACTCCCAGCATCGTGGCCAGTAGAGAGATACAAATTAACACCACATCGAGATTCCCTCTTACTCCAGAGAGAATGGCTGTCATCAAGAAATCAGTAATAAATTCTGGTGAGGCCTCAGGGACAACGGAACCCTTCCACATTGCTGGTAGGAATGTCAGCTGGTACGGAGATTCCTCAAAACACTAAAGCTAGAAATTCCATTCCTCCCAGCTATTCCCCTTCTAGGCATCTTCCTGAAAGAGTCAAAGACATCGTATTACAGTGATCCACACATACCTGTGTGTGTCTAGCAGCACAATCCGTAATAGCTAAATCTTGGAAGGACCCAATATGTCAGTCAACAGAGGAATGGATGAAGACGATGGTTTCTTTTTTTTGTTTTTTTGTTTTTTTAATTTTATTTTAAAGACAAAAGAATGGAGACATATGAACCAGAAAAGCCATAAACAATACAGAAAATACAAAGTTATACAGAATATAGTAGGGAATTAGAACTGGATGTTGTATTACATAGTTATCTTCACATTAGTTAACACAAAAACATTAAAGGAAATACCAAATTATAGAGAAGATAGTAGGGA
>PVLD010037308.1:0-10351 GCA_004027595.1 Dinomys branickii | reverse complement strand
ACTTGTTCTGGGTGGGGTTGAGTTTTGAGACTGCGTTTTGTTCCTCTGTTTTCCCATTTTTGGGTATCAGATTCAAAATGTGGAGCTATAAATTCCCCAGGCAGTTCAGCAGGCAAAGGTCTGCTGCAGAGGCTGCTCCAATGGTTACTTCTCTTTGGGAGAATGTCCCTTAAGCTGTCTGCTGAGATTTCCGCTTCTATTCCCTACCCCAAGACCTGACCGGGGCAAATAAACAGCTTGCCGCCCCAGGAGTCTTACAGACAGGGCACTCTGGTTTCCTCCCTGGGTGGAGCTCCTTACCCCTTCACAAATCCCGTTGGGGCGCCTAGCTAGTTCTTCCCACCCGGGAGATCCCGCAGTTTTTAAAGCTGTTTTGATGTTACTCGCTGGGCTGAGCTTCTTCCCGATTCAGGAAAAACTGGTTAGAGCGCCCACTTATCTCACCCTTTGATCGTGCAGACAGGAATGCAGTTCAGATGTATCTCTTAGGATGGAGCTTTTTCCCGACTCAAGAAATCCCGCTGATTGCTGTTGCTCCGGTTCGCGCAGTGCCGGCTGCGGGGGTGGGGTTCTGAGCAGGATCCCGGATCGCTGCCCAGATTGACGCAGTCTGTCCCTGTCGCTCCAATTCCCGTGGCTCCAGCTGCGGGGGCGGGGTTCTGAGTGGGATCCTGGATTGCTGCCCAGATTGGTGCAGTCTATCCCAGTAGCGTGTTCTCTGAGTTTCCTCTGCTCCGCTGCCTCCAACAAATCCTGGTTACAGCTGCCTCTGAGCCGGTCGGGTTTAGGAGCTGAAGCCGTCCTTCCCTCCGCACTCGCTCTCTCGGCTGTACGTGATTTGAACCCAGCTGCGGCCCAAACGCTGCACCGATCCCCTGGGCGCCGAGCTCTCAGGGTCCACCCACTTCTCGCCGCAGGGCTTGTCAGCCGGCCCTTTAATTCTCAGGCTGCGGAGATCAGCCCGATCAGTTGGAATTTTGCCTCCACGGACCGGACAGCCGCGCGCAAAGGATCGGTCTCTGGGAGAGATTCCCTCTCTGCTGCTCACCTGGTCACCATCTTCCCGGAAGTCTGTACTACTTTCTTTAAAATAAAAATAATTAAAAGAAATTAGATCAAACTCATATCCTCAAAAAAAAAAAAGAATTATGAAAACTGGATCCAACAGCTTCTATATGACACAAAGAAGACTAATCAGAGATTAACTGAAATTAGAGAAAAATAAGAAGACTGAACAAAGGACATATAAAGCTTATAGAAGTAATATAAAAAACTTCCAAATATGTAGAAAAGATTCCACACACAGTAATTGAAGCATACGGAATCCCAAATAGCTATGATAAAAAAAAAAAAACCCACTCAATATATCATAATTGCAATACCAAAATCCAACATAGGAACAGAATACTAAAAACTGTTAGAGAAAAGCAACAAATCATTTACAAAGGAAAATCCATCAGAATTACAGCAGACTGCTCAACACAGACCTTAAAGGCAAGGAGAGCTCAGAGTGAAGTGTTTCAAGCTCAAAAAGAAAAATATTTCAACCCAGAATGATATATCTTGTGAAGTTATTTTTAAAAAATGACAGAGAAATAATATATTTTCATGATAAGGAGCAATTACAGAAATTCATGATGACTACAGTAGCACTCCAAAAATTCTCAAGGATATCCTAGAGAGAGACAGTAAGGGTAACAATACCCTGACCTCCCTTCAACCCCCTTCCCCTCTTTATTTACAAAAGCTTCATTTTCATTTTTTTATCTAATTTCTCTTGTCCCATATTTCCTTTCCCCCTCTCCCTCCCTTGTTCCTCTTCTCATTTGAACATTTTCTTCCAATTTCCAATATCTATTCTACATTTTGGTCCATATTTACACTTTTGGTTTCTCACACTAGAGAAAATGTGATCTTCGAATACATATGTCTGATGTATTTCAGTTAAGACTATTGTCTCAGGGTGCAGCCATTTACTTAGAAATGCATGAAGCTTGTCATTCTTAATGACATAGTAATACTGCTTTATAGTTTTTAAGAAACCACATCTTCATTATGCATTCATCAGTTGCTGGACATTTGAGATATTTCCAAGATTCAGGTATTACAAACTCTGTAACTATAAACATCAGAGTATGTATATCACTGTGGTATGATGCATTTACTTTATTCAGGAAGATACCAAGAAGGTCAATAACTGAGTTGAATGGAACCTCTAGTTTTAATTTTCTGAGGAACCTCCACACTGATTTCTATAGTGACTGCACAAGTCTACACTCCCATGAACAGTAGAGAAGTGTTCCTTTTTCCCCACATCACTGCTAGTATGTGTTTGTGGTGATTTCTTGTTAATAGCCATTCTTTATGGAGTGAGATGGAATCTTAGCATTGTTTTAATGTGCATCTCTCAAATGACCAATGATATCAAGCATTTTTCATATATTTATTTGTCATGTATACTTCTTCATCTGAGAAGTGTGTATTCATTTCAGCACAATTTATTTAAAGAGATTGTCTTTCTTGCAGGGAAGGTGTTTGACCCCTTTGTCAAAGAAAATGTGGCTGAGTGTGTTTGGAGTCGTTTCTGTACTTCTAATGTGTTCCGTTGTTCCTCAAGTCTGTTTTCTTGCCTGTACCATGCTTATTTTTTTGCCCATGGTAGCTCTGTAGTTTAATTTTAAGTCAGAGATTGTTGCTCTTTTCTAGGTCTCTTCTGGTACCAAATAAATTTTAGGATTGTGTTCTCTAATTATGGAGATATGCTAATGGAATTTTGATCAGAATTGCATTAAATCTGTGTAACAATTTTAGAAATAGTCATTTTTTCACTGTATTGCTTTTGCCTATTCAAGAACTGGTTTTGGTATCAGAATAATGCTTGCTCCCAGGAATAAATCTGGGAGTACTGCTTTCCTGTCAATTTCATTTGAGTTTGAGAAATAGCAGCATTAGGTCTTCTCTAAATTTGTTGCAGAATTCAGCAGTGAATCCATCAGGTGCTGGACTTTTCTCTGTTGGTAGGTGTTTAATTACATCTTCCATTTTATTGACTGATTTTGCTTTATTCAAAATTTTTGTGTCTTCTTGATTCAGCTTTGGTAATTTATATGCATCTAAGAATCTGTCTATTTCTTCTGTGTTTTCCACCTTTGTTAAGTATAGGTTCTTCAAGTATATATCGATGATCTTATGAATTTCTTCCAGATCTGTTGTGATTTCACCCTTTTAATTCCCACTTGAATGGATTTAAATATTTTCTTTCCTTTTGAATAAGTTTGGCTAAGGGTTTGTGAATTTTATTTCATCTTTCAAAGAACAAACTCTTCAATTCATTGATTTGTTGTATTGTTTTCTTAGTCTTATTTGCATTAATGTCTGCTCTGATTCTTATACTTTCCTCCCTCATGCAAGCTTTGAGTTTGACTCACTCTTCTTTTTCTAGAAGCTTGAGGTTCAGCAGTAGGTTGTCTACTTGAGTTCACTCTGGTTTTCTGATGTGAGAATACACCATTGTAAGTTTCTCTCATAGGACTGCTTTCATTATGTCCCATAAGTTCCAGTATGTTGTGTCGGTATTATCATTCAACTGTACAAATTGTCTAATATCTTCTTCAGTTTCATCTATTACCCACTGATTGTTCAGGAGAGTGCTATTTTATTTCCATGTGTTTATGACTTAAAATTTCATTGCACAATGTTCTGATGATATGCATGGGATAATTTCATTGCACAATGTTCTGATGATATGCATGGGATAATTTCAACTCCTTTGCATCTTCTTAAGTATGTTCTATAGGCTAGTACGTGGTCAGTTTTGGAGAGCATCCCATGTGCAGCTGAGAAGAATGTATATTCTGATGTTTGGATGGTACACTGTAGTATCTGCTAAGTCCATTTGTTTAAGTCTGGTTTAGCTCTGATGTTTCATTGTTGATATTTTTCTCTAGTTGATATGTCTCTGTGACAGCGCAGTACTGAGGTCTTTCATTAAAATTGTATTTATGCTTATTTAATATTTCATGTCTATTAAGATTTGTTTTACAGAGTTTGATGCACTGGTATTTGGTGCTTATACATTTCTGATTGTTATTTCTTCCTCTTGGATTGTTCCCTTTACAAGGATGTAGTGTTCTTTGTCTCTTCTAATCAGTCTTGATGTGAAATTTGTCCTGTGTACAAATAGGATAGCTGTTCTTGTTTTCTTTCTGAGTTTATGTCACATGAAGTATTGTTTTTCATCCTTTGTCTCTCAGTCTATGAGTTTCTCTTTCTATTAAATGTGTTTCTTGTGTGCAGCATATTTTGGGGTCTTGTTTCTTGATTCATTCTTCTAGTCTGTGTCTTTTGACTGATGAATTGAGACCATTAATATTGATGCTTATAAATGATATGTAGTGACTTATCCTTGTCATGTTATTTTCCTGTTGTTTGCTCCCTTTTTCCCCCTTGGTTTAATTACATTCCTTGCTGGTGGATTCATTTCTTGGAATTTAGAGAATTGTCCTTGTTATCTCTTATTATAATGTCCTTCAGAACATTTTGGAGTGCTGACTTGGTGGTCATGAATTTCTTCAGTTGTTCTACGTTATGGAAGTATCTTATTTCTTCATCCACATTAAAAGATATTTCTGTGGAAAACACCAATCTGAGTTGGAAGCTGTTTTTTTTTTTTATGGCTTGAAATACTTCACTCCAAGCTCTCTTTGACTTGAAGGTTTGTGTTGCGAAGTCAGCTGTGTTTCCAATGGGCTTTCTTTTATAGGTGATTTACTTTTTTTCTCTGATAGCTTTTAATATTCTGTTCTTGTGTTGAGTTTCTATAATCTTGATTATTATATGCCTTTGTGTAGAATTACTTTGGTCATGGCTATTTGGAATTCTATATGTCTGTCAAATTCCATTTCCCTCCTTGGGAAGTTTTCTGCCATGACTTCTGTTAACAGTTTTTATTATTAGTTTGTGCTATCCTCTGTTTTCTCATGGACTCCATTCAATCTTATATCATTCTTCCTTGCATTATCTACTAGTTTGGGGGTTGATTTCTTGTAGTCCATTGCTGTTTGTAAGAAAGTTTTCTTTTATGATCACTAATGGCAATCCTATCTTTTATCTGAAATTCTGTCCTCACATTGGCTCATACTGCTGCATATACTTTCAATGGAATTTTTAATCTCCTGGATATCTGTTTGAAGGTAATTTTTGGATTCATTTTCTTTCCTATGTTGGACATTCATGGTTTTCTTTATTTTCCTAAGATCCCCTGCTTTTCATCGGTATCTGCTCTAGAGTCAATAACCATGTCTTCGTTATATTCACTATCTCCATAGTTATCTTAGAAATTATTTCTGATTTGATTTTTTCTAGAGCCTCGTTCATCTGCTTTGTTAGTTACTTCTACTGTAACCATTTCATAGAGTCCAGGTGGGTAGCTTTCTAATTGTTCCACTTTATTGCCCTTTATGTCTTCTGTGAGGTGAAAGTCTGGGATTACATCTGTGTAAATGTCTTCTCACTTTCTTTCTTGTTTTTCAGTTTAGTTCCTGGCTTGATGCTTGTAAATTCCTACGGTGAGTATCTTTGCTGCTAGCATTTAGAACCCTTAGGAAATGACTGCTTCTCAGAGATGTTTTCTAGGTGTAGCTGGCTTTTGAGTTTTGAGTCTTTTGAAAGATCCTACCTCTTCACTTTATTATGGATGGGAAGTTGCTGCCTACTTGGTCCAGCCCTAGTTCTTTGGCGCTGGCCTATAGTATTTTTATGACCCTTCGGCACTCTGAGTCTTGGTATACCAAGAAGAACAACTGATTAGAACAATTATGCCAACTTGGCTAAAGTGGTACAATCAGCAACAACAATAGCATCAAATACAGCCTAGAAAATGACAAACTGTGTTAACTATTAAATTGAAATATATAATTTGTGGTTATATAACAAAATTTAAAATAAATCAGAAAGTTGTATACAGTAATAAGCCCTCAATATGCTGATCTATTCCTCAGTGGAGAAGATTTTAATGGGGTGAGTGGGGAAAAATACAGAAATAGAAGAAGCAGAGATTATAAGTAATACTGGAAGGAAAAGAATGGCTCATGCCAACTTTGGGAATCTAGTGAAGAAGACAGGAGAGAAAGAGAGAAGAAAGAGGTAAAAACAAGAACAGACCAGAACATTAACAACAGAAAAACTAGAAACCATGGTCATGCTCATATAAAAATAAGAATAATAAACAAAACCACAAAAACAAGAAGAAAATACGTTTTTCAAAATGTTCACTTCAAGGTGTGTCTCTGCTGTCACTATAAATAACATGGGCAGACAGAGTTCAGATCCAAGTTGATTAATCCCAGCAAGCCAGCTGTAGTTTTACAGTAGAGGATAATGTCAGCAAGCCTGAACTTTTAATTCCACTGAGATTCTGGCTGGTTTCTGGCTGTGAGTCTGGAACCAGGTATTTTCAGCTAGTCATTCTCTGTGTACCTCCTTCCTGCTTGCACTCAGCTCCTTGCCAGTTTGAACTAGGCTCCATGACCTCCTGCCAACTTGAACGCAGCAGCCTCAACCTGACAATGAAAGCCTCTAGATGGAGCCCGCCCACAGCTCTTCTGAGTTCTGAGCTTATTTGGCCTCACTCTAAGATGGCTACCAGCCAATCATCCTCTTCTCAGGGACCTCTAAACCCAAATAACTCACCAGTCAGTGTGACCTCCTGTGTTCACTACTCCATTCCACTCATTCATTTCTCCATGGAGGCCTCCCAAGTCACCAGTAGTCACTGTGCATCTGCAGGTTTGAGCCACCCCTCCCACATGGTGGGTCCAGGCTCAGGGAGAAAGCACTGCCTGCCACCTCTTTCCTTTTTGTTGAAGTCTCTCTCTTTGCTCTCCCCATGGGCTTCAGTTCTCACTTCAGATCCTTCCTGCATCATTAGTGCAGGTATGTACTTCTCTCCTTCTACTCTTACTTACATCATTGCATTCCAGCATCTGGACACCAAATCTCAGACAAGGTGTTTCTCTGTGTCTCACCACTCTACCATCTTCCCAAAAGTCTATGCTACATCTTAATTAGTGATTTTGGATTTATCTTTCATTTCACTAATTCCACTCTCATTTGTTCCTAAGCTATTTTGTGTTTTGCTCAGTGAACACTTAAACTTTGTAATTATATTGCTCATTTATCAAAGTTGCTTTGGTTTCGTTTTTTAAAACACTCCCTCTCATGCCAGGCATGGTGGCTCATGCCAGGCATGGTGGCTCATGCCAGACATGGTGGCACATGCCTATAATCCCAGCATCCCAGAAGCTGAAGCAAGAGGATCACCATGATTTGGACTCTATAGTGAGTTCAAGACCAGATTGAACTACATAGCAAGACCTTCCCTCAAAAATGTCCCATCTTTGGTGGCATTTTATTTCCTTTTTTCACTATTATATTTTTAATAGTCTCATACAATTTTACATTATAGCATATATTGAAAATTTTTATTTCTTTACACCTTAGAGAACAATCCTGCTGGAGTTTTCTTTTTTCTTCCTCTTGGTATTTATGTATGATTATTTTTTTCTTTATGGTCTTTTAAACCTCTTAATTGCAAAGTCATGTTATATAGAACTTTACCTGTGAAAGTCCTTTGTAGCCTAAACTTAAATGGTATACTTTTCTTCCAGATCCTCTTAGTTACTATCAATGTGGAAAATATTCATGGTTATTATTTCCTGAATTTTATGACACTATTCAAGTAAACTTGTGCCCCAAATTAATGTGTATTAGATTCCTGTTGCTGCAGTAACAATTTGTCAAAACCTAATTGGCTAAAACACAAAAGTACATTACATTACTGTTTTTAGAAGTAGAAATTTGAAACGGATTGCAGTGGGAAAAAAGCCAAGGTGTTTCCAAGGCTACATCTCTTCTGAAAGATGTAAGGGATAATCTGTCCTTTCCTTTTCCATCTTCTTTGGACCACATGCATTTCTTGGTACATCGATTTTTTTCTTCATCTTCAAAGCCAGTAAAGTAGCATCTTCAAATTCTTTTCAAACCTTGACACTCCTTCCTGATTCCTTCCTGTGAGAACTTTGTGATTACATTACATAAGCCTGGATAATAATAAACTATCTCAAGATACTTAATGACATCTTCAGAGTTCACTTTGCTCTATAAGGTAGTGTACTTGCAAGTTTCAGAGATAAGGACATAGTTGATAGGTTTTTCCAGTGCAGAGAGAGAAGTAAAGCAAAATATAAAATGCTTTTATTGTGGGCACAGAGAAGACCACAGTAGGGAAAAGAAAGGAAACGAGGAACTTCTGAGGGCTTGTCGTGGGATCCTGGGCTAAATAGTCCCAGGCAGGAGGCAGGGATTGCGAGGCAGACCACCTGACATGGCTGACCAGGATTGGGCAGGAGTGTGGGAAAGGGAAATAGGATATTACAAAAAAGGGAAATAGGAAGTCATAATTTGACTCAGGGGAAGAAAGGTGGCACTTAGCATATGACCTTTAAAGGCCTGCGCCATATTGGCTTTGACCTCTAGAGGTCAGCGCCATATTGACTTTGACCTCTACTGGCCAGTGCCATTTTGGCTTGGTGCTATACTAGCTGAGCACAACACATGACCACCAGTGCCATATTGGCTGGTTGCCATAGTGACTAGGCAGGAATTACAGTAAGAAACCAATCAATAGTTATTTGGGAAAGGAAGGGAACTAATCTACTACCCATGATGATCAGCTATAGTTAGAAATTTCTTTATTTCTCTACTTTTCCACTCAGACAATCTTTGCTATCTTTATTTAAAAGAATATAACTTTTAAAATCCATTATTTAACATACAGGGCACATTGGATCTAAGTTTCATACATAAAGTTTTATACATAAAACTTAGATCCCAGTGTTCAGGATCTGCACCACATTTGGGCATCATACCTTCTTTTCTCCCTTTTAGACATGACATCAATGACATGAATGTGACTGTGACCTCAGTACCTGCTTACCACTCTAAATTTTGCTTTATGTTTTTCTCATTTTTCTCCTTGAGATTAATAATGCATCTAAAAGGTATTTGTGTGTTTTTTCAAGTATACAATTTAGGTATGTCTAGGTTTTTAGATCATAACATTATCTATTCTTCTATAATGTCTTATGTATTATTAGTGTTTCATTAAATGTCTGAGCTGGGTTTTCTAATATTTGTGATCAAATACATACTGTACTATCTTTATCATCATATCCTATGGTAATAATATATTTTTGTAGACATTTCATCTCAACTTTTTAAAAATTAGTGACACCAGAGAGGATGTGACTTCAGAGAGGTTAATGGTATTTACTCCTAACTCTCTAAGAAAAACCAATGTTTAGATAATCTGATTTACCATTTCCTACATAAACAAAAACTTTATGTCTACACTCTGATATCTGTACCAGTCATGTGATTTACTTTGGTCATACATTGTTAGAAAATATAGTGCAAGCAGAGACTTGAAAAGTGATTTATCAGTTGGACTTTGTTGTTCTTGTATTTCTGGCATCAACACGATCACACAGCTGGGCTATAATGTTCAACTACGAGAAAGAGATAGAGGAGTGCTGACTCAACCAACTTGACCTGTATAACTCATAAAAGCACCTACATCAGCCAGTGGGGAGTTTACCCTTATGTGCAGAGCAAGCCTAAATTAACGAGGACTCAGCCAAACTCCAACAAGCTCAAGATGCATAAGTAATTACTGCTTCCTATTTACTTCTACTGAGACTTTAATATTGCTTATAATGCAGCACTTTGTTGGTAATAATAATCAGAAAGATATTTTTGCTAAGGAAATTTTATATTATCTCTTTTTCTTTAGGGATAGTTACATTTTATTTGTCTTTATACAAATTAGCTGTAAAGTTTTATCATGACCAAAAATACTTAAGAATTCTAATGTTAAACTTACACAAATTTGTATGGAACAAAGCCTAGAAAATATAAAGCTGTAGATTAAATAGTGGTCTATGCTACTGTGGCAAAGGAGATAAAATTTTGGTGCCATAATTTCTCTCTTCATTGATGTTGGGTTAAATCATCTGAAATGTATTTCTGTACCACAATTTAAGCTTCAATAAAAGCTTGCTTAATTAAAAATAATATTCACCATGAGTAACAGAAAAAATTATTATTTTTTTTTTTATTTTAGAAACATAAAAGTACAAAAACATATTGACAAACAGACACCCATTATCATAGAAAATAGTACAATCACAACTAATCTATAGACAAGGTGATATGGTCTCAACAGTAGTTGTTGCTTTATCCATTGATATCTTCGAATTGTAGATGTATGGACCCATATACAGACATGCAAATT
>PVLD010037307.1:0-10351 GCA_004027595.1 Dinomys branickii | reverse complement strand
ACATTTTCAATCTCATTAATTGATATTGGGTTATTCAGGATTTTTACGTCTTCCTGATTCAATTTTGGCAATTTGTACCTTTCTAGGAATGTGTCCATTTCTTCTGTATTTTCTATCCTATGGGAATACAGATTTTCAAAGTAGGTATTAATGATCTTTTGTATTTCTTTTGGATCTGTAGTGACTTCCTCTTTTTCATGATGTTGAGCATTTTTGAACATATTTATTTTCTGTTTGTATTTCTTCACTTGAGAAATGTCTATTCAATTCAGATGCCCATTTTTAGATTGAGTCTTTAAATTTGGGGAAGGTCTCTTTTTTTTTTAGTTCTTTCTATAACCTAGATGTTAGTCCTTTGAGGAGTAGTCGGTAAATTTTTTTTCCATTCTGTGAGTTGTCTCTTTATTCTGTTGGTGATTTCTTTTGTAGTACAAATCTTCTAATTTGATATGATCTCAGTTGTTGATTCTTTGTAATATTTCCTGTGTGATCAGGATTTTAATCCTAAAGTCTTTGCCAACTCCTGCGTCTTTTGGAGTTTTACCTAGCGTCTCTTTCACCAGATTAAGTGTTTTTGTTTTTATATTTAGATCTTTGATCCTTTTGGATTTCAGTTTAGTGTATGGTGAGAGATATTGTCTAAGTTCAGTTTTTATCATGGGAAAGCCAGTTTTTGCAGCAGCATTTATTGAAGAGTCTATCTTTCTTCCAGGGAAGTTTGACCATTTTGTCAAAGATAAAGTAGCAGAGTATGCTTGGAGTTGTTTCTGTATCTTCTTTTACATTCCATTGATCATCAGGTCTTTTTGGTTTTTTTTTTTTTTCTGGTACCATGTTGTTTTTTATCACAATAGCTTTATAGTAAAATTTCAGGTTGGGGACTGTGATCCCCAGTGCCTCACCCTTGTTGCCCAGAATTGCTTTCGCTATCCTGGTCTTTTCTGGTTCCATGTGAATTTTAAGATTGTCTTCTTCTGTGTGACATGCTATTGGTATTTTGACTGGTATTGCATTAAATCTGTATAACAGTTTCAGAAGTATGGCCATTTTCACTGTTGGTCCTCCCTCTCCAAGAACATGGAATATCTTACCATTTTCTAATATTATCTTCCAGAATACTGTTGCTTTCAATATATATGTGTCCTTCACTTCCTTTGTTAGATTGATTCTTATATATTTCATTTTTATTGATGCTATTATGAAAGGTGTTGTTTCCTAATTTTCTGTCTGTGAGAATAATATTTACATACCAACTGATACCTATTGATTTTTGAGTGTTAACATTGTATCCTGCTATGCTGCTGAATTTTAAAAAATTAATTCTAGAAGTCTTTTGGTGGAGTTTTTGGATCTTCTATGTAGAGTATTATGTTGTCATCAAATAATGATAATTTAACTTCTTCCTTTCCTATCCATACTCCTTTTATTTCTCCCTTTTTTTGTTGCTCTGGCTAATGTTTCAGAACTATATTGAATAAGGGTGGTAATAGTGGACATCTTTGTCTTCTTCCTGATTTTAGAGTGAAAGTTTTCAGGTTTTGACCATTTATTGTGATGTTGGCTTGTGGTTTGTCAAAGATGGCTTTGATCTGATAGAGATAAATTCCTTCTTTTCCAACATTTGGTACAGTTTTTTTCATGAGTGAATTTTTCTATTTGGTGTTGGACTTTGTTAAATGCTTTTATGCATCTATTGAGCCAATCATATGATTTTTCCCTTGGTTCTGTTAACATGGTTTATAATATTTATTGTTTTGCATATGCTGAACCATCCCTGCATCCCTGGGCTGGGTCCAACTTGGTCATGGCATATAATCTTCCTGATGATTTGCTGCACTTTGTTTTCCAGTGTCTTATTGAGGATCTTTGCATCTGTGTTCATTAAGGAGTTCAGATTGTAGTTCTCTTTTTTGTTGGTCCTTCACTGGTTTTGGTATCAGGGTAATAGTTCGGGAGTACTTCTTCCCTTTCAATGTCAATAAAGAGTTTGAGGAGTATGGCATTAGAGCTCTAAATTTCTTGTAGAATTCAGCATTGAATACATCAGAACCTGGGCTTTTCTTTATTTATTGTTTTTTATTACTTCTTAAGTTTCATTGACTAATACTGGATTATTTAGAATTTTTATATCTTCTTGATTCAGCTTCAGTACATGTACTGCTGAAGCAAGCACTGAATCACCAGCTTTGGTAACTCATCTGCATCTAGGACTCTGTCCACTTGTTCTGTGTTTTTCATCTTATGAGAGTACAGGTCTCAAAGTAGCTACTGATGATCAGATTTCTGCAGGATCCACTAGTGTTTGTTTTATATAGTTGCGCACATCAGTATTTGGTGCATATGTATTTGATTGTTATTTCTTCCTCTTGGACTATTCCCTTAACAAGTATGAAATGGTCTTCTTTATGTCTTCTGATGAATCGTGGCTTGAAATCCACTTCACCTGCAAATCAAATAGGTATCCTTGCCTTGGTCCAGGCCCCTATCACATGCAGTATTGTTTTTTCACCCTTTGATTTTTAGTCTGAGGGGCTTTTTTTTTCAGTTAAATGTTGAATTAAATGTGTCTTGCATGCACCGTATTGTTCGATCTTGGTTCTCAATCCATTTCCTAATCTGTGTCTTTTGATTGATGATATGAAATCATTCACACTGATGGTTATAACTCATATAAATTGACTTATTCTTGTATTATTTTCTTTGTGGTTTTCAGTTTTTCCTTTTTATTTAATTGCTTGCCTTGCTGGATGGCTTCATTCTGTTGAGATTTATGGAGTTTGGGGATTTATTGTCTCTTCCTGGAATATCCTGCCAAAATTTTTGGACTGCTAGTTTTGTGGTAATGAATTTCTTCAGGTGTTCTTTATCATGGAAGTATCTTATTGCTCCATCAATTTTAAAAGATAATTTTGTGGAATACATCCATTTGAGTTGGGGTTGTTTTCTTTTAAGGCTCACTCCAAGCTGTCCTCAACTTAAGGGTTTGAGTTAAGGAGTCAACTCTGACTCTGATGGGTTTCCTTTATAGGTGATTTGGGTTTTTTTTCCTCTAACAGCTTTTACTATTTTGTTGTTATGTTGAATTTGTGAAATCTTGACTATTATATACCTTGATATAGTTTTTTTCTGATCCTAGTTGGAGTTCTATATGCCTTAATTATATATATATATATATATATATATATAATCATATATGTGTATATATAATTATATACATTTGAATATATAATTATATATGCATATAAGTATATACATTTATATATAATTGTATACATTATATACAATTATATAATTATATATATATGTGTGTGTATATAATGTGTATATATACATTATATGTATATATGTACATATATATATATAATTCTTTTTCCATATTTGGAAAGTTTTCTGCTATTACATCTATGAACACTTTTCTTAAATACCCTTTGTGCTATCTTCTGTTTCTTCATTGATTCCCATTAATCTTATATTAGTTTTCCTTGCATCACCTAGCAGCTGTTGGGTTGACTTTTCATGGTCCTTTGCTATTTTAAGAGGTCTTTCATTTGATGATCACTAATCACAATCTTGTCTTTTAGATCTCATATTCTGTCTTCCCATTGGTTGATGCTGGTACACATACTTTTAGTAGAATTTTTTATCTCCTGGATTTCTATTTGAATCTGCTTTATGGAATCCGGTGTTTTCTACTTTTGGCATTCATGATTTCCCCGCCTTTCCCAAGCCCTTCTATTTCCACTGTCTGCTCCCTAATCATTTTGTTCCTCATGGTCATCATCTCTGTATTTATCTCTGTTTTCTTTTTGTCAGGAGACTTATTGATGTCTTTTGTTACTTCTGGTGCTACCATTTCAGAAAGTTCAGCTGGTGGCTTTTGATTTCTTCCACCTCAGTGTCCTCTTGATTTGCCTTAGGGGAATTGGAGATAATGAGTTGTGTCTTGATTCCATATTTTCTCATTTTCTATTTCTTCTTGTTGTTGTTCATTCATTGCTTTTCTGCATTGAGGCTTGTAATTGCTTAGGGTAAGTAGCTTTATTGCTGGTATAAAACCCTCTTTGGAATTTGACTACTTTTCAGAGATGTCTTCGTAGCATAGCTGGCTTTTGACTTCTGAGTGTGTCCCAGGACCCTGCCTCCTTAACACATTAGGAATGAAAGGTTGCAGCTGCTTGGCCTAGCACCCAGTTCTTTGGTACAGGTCTGTAGTATTGTTTATGATCCCCTGGCAAACTAAGTATTGGGATGCAAGGAAGATCAGTTGATTACAACTATGTCACTTTGGCTAAAGTGGTACAATCAGGAATAACAATAGCATCAATTACTGACTGAAAAATATAAACTATGATAACTACTAGCTTGCTGCCTTTAATATAGGTGCCATATTTATAGTTATATAATGAAATCTAGACAATTGAGAAAATTATATACAGTAAATAGCCACTAGAATGATTTTATCCTTGGGGGAGAAAGTTTAAAAGCAATAAATGGAAAAAATACAGAAATAAAGAAAAGGCAGAGACCAGAAGCAAAGCTGAAAGGAAAAAGGAAAATTATCCAAACCTTCAGAAACTGCTTAAAAACACAGAGAAAGAAAGAAGGACAAAAAACAAAAATAAAACACACGAAAAAACTAAAACCAGTGCTCACATTCACAAGAAAATAAAAACAAACAAAACAGAAAATACAAAAAAAGAGAAGAAAAAGTTCTCTCTGACCTCAAGCCTGTGGTTATCTAGACTGCAAATAATCATATAAATGTTTCTTATCATAATCAGTTCTCAGCTAAGTGAAAATTCTGTCCACAAGGAAATACCACTCTTTTCCTTTTGAAGAGGAGCAAAGTCTGACCTTGTAGGTGTTAGTGAGGAAGTGTAGGAATGAGAACCCTTTGGCCTTGCTACTGGTACAGTCACTTCAGGAAGGATTTTGCCAGTTTATATAAGAGTTAACAACTATGAAGGCTGGGATATAGTAAACAGCACAGTACTTGCCTGCAAGCATCAAGTCCTGAGTTTGATTCCTGTTCAAGAAAAAAAAAAAACACAAAAACACCTAACTACCTCAGGATTCTTCCCATCCAATCCTCTTGTGCTCATACAGAGACTTTACAAGGTAACTGAAAACTGAAATACAAACATCAATGAACAGTGAGGAAATTTTCAGAGACATAATTTTTTTGTTTTTTAACTGCGTTGGTGGCTTTATGGGAATATGCATGTCAAAAATTATCAGACTCTATAATACAACTACACACAGGTCATTTTAGATGTGGCTTTATGTTAATGCAACTGTTGAAAAATGAGACACAGTAGAGTGTTCTATGCAAAGTCTACTATCAAGAATAGGAAGTCCAGAGCAGGATGGGGTGCATTTCTCCCACAGTCTGTCTCCACAGGCTGTCACAAAGGTGGCCACTTTACATCCTTTTACCTGGGATAGAGGACATTTGTATATAGTTTGGCTCAGCATGTTGTCATGTATCTTAGTTACATTCCATTTGCTGGGACATAATACTTGACACCCACATGTTAAAGGATGGAAGATTTATGCTAGCTCACAGAACGTAGAGATTCTGGTCCATAGTTTGCTGGCTCCAAGGCAGGGTGGCATGGCAGAAAAGAAACAATCCATGGCAGGGTAGGTAGGAGAATAGGAAGTATATATGCCATTCTAGGCTATGCCCAGTGACTCACCTCTTCTCACCAGGTTTCACCTCTCATGATCACACCTAGCTGCAATCCCATCAGTTTACTAATCGATTACCACATACCCCAGATCCAGTTCCCTCCCAAAAGCCCTGCCTAGGAGCACATGAAGTTTTAGGGGCACATCCAAATGCAAGCCATAACACCACTCATAAATATCATTTCTTCCTTAGTAGTTGAGTCAAAGAGCAAAGGAGACACCTCAATGCAGGCAGACTGAAAACAATCAGATTTTATGTACATTATAAGAGAAATACAATGACCGTTGAAGCAAACAGGTATGGAAAAGTGAACACTGGGAAAGATCAGTGAGTGCTGGCCCAGATCCAAAGTAGAGAAAACCAGCCTAGAGTGCAGATCTCCCACGTTTGTTCCCAGGCCAAAAAAGTGACTGATGATCTAACAGATGTCTCCTATCCTCTACATTGGGCAGTACTCAATCCAGAGGTGTTTCTACTGAGCTCTGGGCCTGCAACTAGGGCCTGGAGCAGGCCCAATAAAACCAAAATTCTATCCACTAGTGGAAGCTGCAGGCCTGGTCAATGCAACTGAGCTGAGTGTGGTGTTGGCAAAGAACCAATGTACAGTTGTTCATCATGGCTCCTCACTTTGTGCTATAAGTACTGGCTGTGCCATGGAGTGAACACCCTAAAGCTTGCACACAGGCCAGTGGGTGGGTTGCTGCCATGTGGTATGCGGACACGGGTGATGTTATTCCCTTAATCCTGGCTCTACTGAGTGTTTGAGCTGGGAGCATAAGGTTTTCCACAAAGGAGGACCTACCATATTGCTGTTCACTTGGGGACCCTAGTGTGGTCTAAGGTATGGCTCCTGGATTTGGCAAATAACATAAATTTATGCATGGACTTTGAAGCAAGTGAGCCTAGGAAGTGCCATGGGCTTGGTACAAAGAAGTGCTGACAGTAGGTACAGGTTCCCAGGATCAGGAAGATCCCTGTCAAATGGGCTGTATTTGTCCTCTGGAGTTGGGAGGACCCTGGAAGATGATGGCCTTAGAAGGAGGGAGGGCAGCTATATCTTCCAAGTAGAAGCAAGTGTGGATGGGTCCAGGGAAGAGGTGGTGAGAGCACCTGTAGCTTCTGGATTAAAGGGGAGTGTGTGCAATTCCACAGCCCCTCTCCCCCTGTTAGACATTTGGGAACTAAGGCCCAGGCTGGGATAAGGCCAGACACAAGGCATAGGACATGGCAGAGTGCAGAGGTGAAGGGAGATGTCCAGAGGAGGACCTCCCTGGGCAGGACTCAGCCAGCTCCTGAAGGCTTTAGAGGGTCAGCTGCCAGAATCCTGGAGACCTCATCCTAACCATAACATATGGGGCAGACTTCTGCCAGTATCCCAACAGACACACACACAGACAAACCCAAGTGTAAACACACACTTGAGCGCACATGCAGAGACACACACAGCGATGTCACCAGTGGGGCACAGGAGGTGGATCAGAGGAAAAGCAGAGTCTGGGAGGTTATAAGTGAACAAGAGAGAGAGACCACAGGTAGCTCTTCCAGGGAACAGACACATCCGGTTGCCTGACACTAGGACCAGAGCTCACAGCAAGGAAAAAAGATGAATTTAAGGCTGGTTGATCCCTCATGTATCTAGGTGTCTTGCTGTTCTGGCTCTCTGAGCAGCCAGGACTTGAGTCCTGTGTGTCCTATACATGGGGCCTTTGACTAGGAAAAGCCCCATAGAGTGGAGGGGTAGAGAAGAAAGCCTCAGTTTCCTTCCCTGCACATTGTAGAGCTTTGAACTGGTCACCCCAAGGGCCCCAGAGCCTCACCATATCTTTATGGTGACCATGATGTTCAAGTCCTTGGAATATGCTTTCTATACCCTACAGGTTGGTCCAAGGCAAAGGCTCAAGGCTTGTTGGACTGAGATTTGGGAAGGTCAGGAGTGGGAACACCACTGGATCACTCATCCATGGACTGCAACATGACCTCCTTTTAGAGCTTCAAATTCTCATGTGAATGTGGATCAGAGGCCATTCAGGTCAACCCTTCACCAACCAGGACCGACCCTACTGTTAGGAGCATCTGTCTCCAAGAGCCAAAGCAGTCAGTGGTTGGAACTTGGCGTAAGTTCTGATTGCCAGATGTAATCAGACACATCTCAAATTCCAGTACTCTGGCAGGCTGAAACAGTAGGATTACAAGGTGGACCTCAGCCTAGGAAAACTGGTGAGACCCTGACTCAACAGAAGAATGGGGATGTAACTCGGTGGCAGAGCACTCCTGGGTTTAATATCCAGAAGCAAAACAAAGCAAAAAAAACCACCACCATCACCGCCACCAACTAAAAACATAGTACTTATGAGACGCTCTGACATATTCAGTGCCATATCTTAAACTCTCAACTTATTCCTGGGCTGAATTATGCCTGGGACCCGCACAGAAAGAAGTATTGTGATCTTGTCCCTGCAGGAGCTCACAGCCTGGAGGAGGGAGGGGCAAGGCCCTAAGGAGTGTAGTAGAAGAAGAAACCCAGTGCTACTTATGCAATAAAGCAGGTGCCCTAAGGGAGGGCTGAGGTCACTACCTGGGGGCATCTGGGAAGTCCTCACTGAGGTGACATCGGTGCCTGCATGCAGCTGACGACAAGTGGAATCAAATCCTGCAGAAACCTGGGAACAGTGTGGGAGGGGGAAGGAGCAACTACCTGGAGATTCAAAGCCAAAATTTAATCAGGGAGGAGGTGAGACGTGAGGACAGTGTGGCTGGAGAGAACCGGGGGAAAGAAGAAGGGGGGGACAAGGATGGAGAAGAGCCTCAGACCTGCTAGAGGGTGACAGCGATGGCTGCTGTGGGCAGCACATTCCAACCCTATCACACGGGGCTGTAGACGTTTGTTTTCTTCCAGTGTGTGCGCACCAGGAGTGCAGGAGGCTCTGCTGGGGTCTTCGGCCATGCTATCCTGGAGGCTGGGCTTTCAGTCTCAGCAGAGTCACCACTGTGTCGAAATTTGCTCTCAGGCTCCTTGGCAAGGGTCCAGTGGGACTCACTTAGGACAAAGACCTGATTTCTCCTCTGTCTGTTGCCGTCTCTGTGCCAATGTCATGAGCTTCTCCTCAGGGCCTCACCACAGATAGCAGCACCTTCCCCGGAGCCAGAGTTCTAGAGAGGAAGACAGAAAGGAAGCCAGAACACTGGAGGGGAAGAGTAAGACTTTATTCACGGCGGAGTTGTGTGTGAACCCTGGCAGCAATATCACCTGACTTCTGTCATAACCAGTTAGATAACAGTGAGGGGTAGGACTGGACCGAGAGTAGAGTGCTTGCCTGCCAGGCTGAGGCTCTGGACACCATGTAAGCACTGCTACGATACACAAAACAAAAGTGAGTCACTGCATGTGGCCAAAGCACAGGAGACTGGGTCTCTCAGGAGTGCACATCAGCAGGGGAGGGGAGGTGAGAGCAGCTGAGCAGGGCCGGGGCACGGGCAGGATGATGCACAGAGGTCAGAATGTAGATAAGATGCAGGTAGAATCAGGGATGCAGCTCCGTCCCATAGGCTGGCTGAGCCTGTGTAAGGTCCTGACTTGGGTCCACAGCCAGGAGCCAAGGAGGGAGGCTCTGGCACTGGGGAAGACAGGTGTGGACAGAAAAGTGAGCGGTCTGGTCTCTCCTTCCAGTCTGCCTGTCTGGGGCACGCTGTGCGGTTGGACATCTGCCCTGGACAGTTGGACATTCTCTCCAGTCCAGCTGTGGAGGGGCCAGATAAATAAATTTTACAGCAGGCAGGAAATGGGGGCTTAGGCGACAAGGGGATGTCTGGATGAATGAGTCTCGGTTCTCTCCTGATGTCATCAGGGAGGTTCACTGATGTGTCCTCCACCACAGAGGAGGTGTCAGGCCTGTGTCACTGTATTTCACGCTCCATCCCACCCCTTCCTGGATGTCACCTCTCACTTTGTGCACTGGGTGCACGTGACACCAGCCCACAAGCCTTACACACCTGATGACCCTTGTCATAACATACCCTTGTCCCTCACACACCTGATGATGTCCCTGGGAAGCTGATGCCAAGATACGTCCATAGAGCAGGGACACACGCTGGGAGGCCCTGAGACATGCACTGTGCTGTCTAGGGTGACACCAGCAGTTGCCAGGAGCTAGGTGGAAACCCAGGTCTGCTCCTAGAGCTGGGGCCTGTGCACGGCTATTTCCCATCCCCGAGCTAAAGCTTTGCCTCCCCTGGCTGGTCCCTGTACTTGGGTGAAGCTGTTCTCCTCACTGTGAAGGAGACTGAAGAATCATTCCATGGGCTTCGAGGGTAACTGGAGCATGAGAGTAACTGTGGGCCTGCCAGAGGGTGCAGGTCCCTCAGACATCAAGGAAGGAGCTGGAGGGGGGCTCCACCAGTCCTTGAATATAGTAGGCACTGACCATGCTGCAGTGACCAGAGCACACGGAACTGCCACCCTCTTGGGCTTCTGTACTAGGTGGGCCACTTTGGTAAGAAGATGAGGTGGTGCCGTGCTACAGTGATGTGGCACACTCTTTGCCTCCCTAGCTGTGGACACATACCAGGAGTAGAGAAGACCAGAGAAGGCACAGAAAACTGGACAAAGGCTCATTGCATGAGCTAAAACTGAGGAAAGGCAGGCAGGACACACTCTGTCCC
>PVLD010037306.1:0-10354 GCA_004027595.1 Dinomys branickii | reverse complement strand
AATCTTCCTAATATACATCTAGTATCACATACTATACACACACACACACACACACACACACACACACACACAAATATACTATGGGAAAGTTGCTCAGGAAAGCCAAGTTATTACGGGGAAGTGAAATCAATCATACTTTTACTGTGAAATAAATATGGACACACCAGCTTGGGAGGACTGAACATGACACATCCAAAAAGTGAATTATTTGCGGGGAATGGAACACTACGTAATGAACCACTGGATGCGGTACCTGTAGTAAATGGCCTGAGGAAAACATTCCACAAAGTCACTCACTAGATTTAAACAAGAGATGAGGAAGGGTGAGATGATGCTTTGCAGTGAGTCTTTAGAGGATGTTCAGGAAGCTCTTTTTCTTTATCTAGAACATATAAAGCTCCTCCTTATTTAAACTTCTCACCCTCTGTTCCATGGAACTGTGAGGATTAGAGGCTTTGTCCTGTCTAAGCCACCACAGAACCAACTTTGGCTGGAAGTGGGTTCCGCTGATCAGTCAGATTGAAGGATGTTCTGCTCATTGTCACATGGAAGATATATAGGGAGATGTCAGGAGTCTTGAAGTTGGCTATAGCTTCTGTAATATACCAGATGTTACTGAGTACCACATGTGTCTAGTTCACATACAGAGGAAGCTAGCACAAGGCCAAACCAACTCCAGGCAAAACCATGAGGATAAAAAAAAGAAAGACAGTCTGTTAAGCAGAAAGTTAAAAGGTCAGAAGGATCTATCTATGAGACTATTCATCTTTCCCATTAATACCCAATGCAAGATTCCAAGCCTTCTCTAATCTGGAGCAAAACTCTTCCTCAACCCACACCCATTACCTTTCCCTTTTAAATTTCCAATTTTCTCCAAATTGGAGTGTTATTGTGCTGACTCTGTTTCTTTACAAGTTACAAAATTTAGCTAAGAAAGTAAAATTATTTCTTAATAATAATTCAGAAAGATGCAATAATTGAAAAAGTCTATAATATTGTTCTTGTGAATGCAAATGTTTAGAATTGAAATGTGACTGTTTAGAATATGTAAGTTGGTTTTTGCCTTTTACAGTGGTTCCCAGGTAAGAATTTGCCTTGAGCATCAGCAGAGAATTTGATTTGAATTTTTGAGAAAAGCTAGAACTGTTCAGAATTTGAGGAAGGGGTTAGTACATATTCAGTTTTCTGTAGGTAGTTACACAATGTTAAGCAGAATTGTGACCTTGTTTTCTATATTTAGAGATTTGTGTGGTTTAAGAAGATGTGGTTGAGTGTCAATCTGGTAAGAGTTGCAGACAGTTAAGCTTGTCAAACTGATTAGTTTCAGAGTGGCTCAAATGATTAGGAAAGCCTATTTCTAGGTATGTCTTGGATTCAGCATCTTGTTTCTGGCATGTTTTCTCTCTGCTGTGCTTTCCAGCAGCCATGAACTAAGGAGTTGTGCTCTGCCATACCCCTTCACCATGATATTTCTGCCTTCATGCTAGAAAAAAGTTGCTGCCACCCACAGTTTAAAGAAAGAGAGGTTTAATTTGTCTCGCATTTTAAGGGGACTCAGTGTACCATTGACTGGTACAAGGCTACATGAATATAATGCTAGCAGGTGTTTATGATCTCAAACAACAATGAGGCTTTTACAATATCACTGAGAACTTCATCAGGACTGAAACAAAGTTAAAAAGTTGCATTTTCCAACATGCACTGTATCTTTCTGGGGTAAAGAATCAGAGCCAGCCCAACAAGATTTCTGTTTTCTCTAGATGAGTGATTTGGAGGCAATCTACAACCCACCCACTAAAGTCTGCTTCTCACATGTTTTGGCACTGATAATAAATATTTTTACATTTTTAGCGGTTGAAAGCAATCAAAAGATGAGTGATATTTCATAGTAAGTGAAATTTTTATGTATTTCTAATGCTGTCTATAAGTAAAGATTTGTTGGAACACAGTGATACTAATTATTTTCCATTGTGCAAGTGGATGCCTTTGAGTCACAGGAGCAGAGTTGAGTAGTAGAGTAAAAGATGACATTGTCCATCACCTCTACATTGTCCTTTGTAGAGCAAGGCTGATAACCTCCGTCCTAGAAAGTTGATAATAAGTTCTTTATAGGAGGGTGAGTGAAGATGTTACAGTCCAAAGTTTTATTGGCCACTTGTAGTTCTCCATACGCATTAGTGTTATGAAGTCTCGAAAAGCCCTACTATGTTTTAAGACTTAATTTCCCAGAGAAGATCTTACTCTTCTTCATTTTTCTTATTGCTATCCCTCTCTCGAACTTCCTCTTTATAATTAAGAGTTCTTAGCTTCCCAAAAGCTAAGTGTAAGGAATCTCATTGTAGGAAAACTGACTGAATTTGTTAATCACTGACAAACTTTTATCCTTTCACTCTTTTTTCCCCCTCTATATCAATTCACGTATTTCTTCTATTAGCCCAGGCATGGTGGTGCACACCTGTAATCCCAGCACTTGGAAGGCTGAGGCAAGAGGATCCTTGCCATTTTGAGGCTAGCATTGGGCTACAAAGTGAGCTCAAGCCCAGCATCAACTGCACTGTGAGACTGTCTCAAAAAGCTCCCCCCCAATTTCTTCTATTGATATTAAATGATATAAAATAATTGCCTCACAACTTAGTTGTAGTGAATGTAGCCTGTATATTTTAATCCAGAAAATAACTGATCAAATAGCTTACCAATTACTAACATCTGTCTATTGAGATTTCACAATTTTTATGAGAAGCAAAGCAGAAATATACTGTTCATATGCCACAAATATGAAAACTACAATATAAAGTTAAAATTATAATTTTCTTTACTTTATTGAACTTTTTTTGTCATATCCAAAATTATTGTGCACTGCTGTTATTGTATAACTGGTATTTTTATGAATTATGTATTCATCAGTTCTGTGAAAGCTTTGATTAAAGTAATAATAAAGAATACTAATTTTTGCTTTGCCCGTACACCTTAGTAATTTGATTCTTTGAGGTATTTAAGAGATTAAAGCAAACTATGGAAATTTTGTATTAATGAAATCACAGTTACACTGTGTAAACACATTGCAAGTTGTTTCACTTGTTTTCACTTAAACAATTGGTTTGTTTTAGTAAGATGTCTGCCACATGAGATTATTAGAGATTATTGAAAGCCTTCTAAATTTATTGGTATGTTATTTAAAGAGAAGTTTCGTGGTTGATATCATCTTATAGAATTTTTAGTATATAGTACAGCACTAAACACAGGGTAAGTACTTAGTGGAGTATTTAAAATATTTAGACTTCTTTCACATGGCAATTGCATATAAAGACTACACTTTTCAGTAAGAATAGCCATGAAATTTTAAAATCTCCATTCATATATTCAACAAATAACACTACCTAGTCATAAAATCACATATAAGTACTTTCTTTAAGATTACTCTAGTGTTTTGTGAATAAAAGGCCAGTAATATCTCAATGGGTATATTTTCCATTAAATATTTTCTATCTTATCTCTGTGTATATAAATCTGCATTATTTTGTAAAGAAAAATAAAATAATATGTAGATGAATAAGACTGTTATATTTGACTTAACTTTGGAGATTTTTTTTCTACTGCCATATTTTTAGAAATGCATACAGAAGAAATAATAAATAGGTAACTCAATGTAAAAAGAGTACATTACCTACTAAAAATCATAATATTATAGAATCTATTGGCTTAGTTTCCAAATTCTCCCCTATGTGGCACTCTAAATTATCAAACAAAAGTGAATAAATGAATATTTTAATATTATATTTATTTATTTTTTAATATGATATTTATTATGAAACATGATTTTGGCAAATCCCTAATACATGTTATCCTAGATGTTTAAGTTGGAGGATTACCGAAGATATGGTAAGCATACTATTCCTATTCAGAATTTTTGTAATCCTTTTCATGAAACAATCCTATATTATATTAAATTTTAATCATTCTTTTTAATCTCCCTATGCATGAAGGAAATGTCATTTTTTACTATAAATTCTAATACATGAGGAAAATCATGAACAGTCACTTAATGACAACACAATATTTGACTAGGAAATAATCTCATCAAAATGGTGAAAGTTGCTAGATTCGGTTATCTAAAATATAGAACCCATGCCATGTGGTTAATTCACACTTTACAATGACCCAAAAACCAGTGTTGGTGAGAACAGGATAAAATTAATTTTTTAAGTTTGGAAGATAACTTAAAAAATGGTTTAAATTTAACTGTTACCCATTGGTCACAGCCCATGAGAATTCAATGAGAAACTCTATAAATATTAGCAACAGTTCCTTCATGGAGAGTATAAAAATGTTGTCATTCCTGAATCCTGTTCCTTGTGCAGCACAGGGTCGAGTAACACCAATACTCAGTTATGCCCCATTAAGATCTTATGACAAGGCTGTGGGTGTATTTTCACTTGGTTTAGTAGAAAAACAGGCATATAAATAAGTAGGATCAGAAGAATCCGCAAATGAATGGAAAAATAATTTCAACTTGAAGATAGAATGTGTCAAGCAGGAACACTGAAATCTAGAAGCCGTTGAAGCTAACTAAGAAAACTATTGTGATTGGGTTGTGCTCCTTGGTCAGATTTATCATTTTCACATTCAGGTGCTGTGTACTTTTAAGAATGCCACGGGACAATAACCCACTTAAACTGGTATGTGGAAGAAAGGACAGTGGCCTGTAATTCAGAAGGATAAACATGAGACATTTATAGGTAAATGAACAGTTCTTGAGGCTATATTCTTAAGAGAAATAAATCAAACACACGTCTACGTATTGCATTGTTTCTCAGGTATGAGAAACCAAAAGTGTAAATAAAGCCGAGAATATATGCTAGATTCTATTAAGTAGGAAGGAAATGCTCAGTTGGAAAGGAGAACTAGAAAGGAGAGGAGGGAAATGAAGTAAAGAAAAAGAAAAAATGAGAAAAGCAGAAAACATTGGAACAAAACCTTTGTAAATAAGGAGAGGAAAAGGGATTGAAAAAAGGATAAGAAAATGGGGAAAAAAGGAATTGAGATGTACAAAGTCCCTATGATAAAAAAGTGATTATGTATATTTAAAATGTACTAAGATACTTAATTTTTTTCAAAAAAAGATGAACACAGTTCTAACCTGGATGGTTCTGAGACACACCTCTGAATAGTTTCTGAGTTTAGAAGATATTAACAGCTCATAATTTACAAGTAAGCAAAAATAATAATCAGAATGATATTAATGCTAAGTGTGAACATATGAAAAAATTCAAGGGCGTTTTAAAAAGAAAACATTTATTTTGATTGGAGTTCTGTAGAATGAAATTCTCAAATTTTGAAGGGAGCACAGAAATATTAAAAATTGGGAAAAGCTTGATATGTAGACAAGGAGTGTTAATGCATCCAAGGGTTCAGTAAAAAGACAAGAAAACATATTGGCATTTGAAATAAAGATATTTAGGCCCTAAAAAAAAGGACAATGTAGGTTGTCTATCAAAAATGCAAAGGTCAATACACCATCTCTGGAATCAAAGTAGCTATAGGCATAGTTGCTAATTAACCATCCACAAAGTACCTCTTCTGTTATAAGCCTCAAGTTTCTAATCTTAAAAAATAAGACACTGAGAGTTGATAAGATGAAATATTGTATGGTTTCTTATATGAGAAACGCAAAATATAAATAAAGAACAAAATAAAAGACAGATATTTGGAAATAGGGAGACAGATCTATTACAAAATTGGAGAGGACCAAGAGATAGAGGGAAGGAGGAGAAGTGAGGGTGGAAAACAATTTAAAAAGAGTTAAAATGTGTTATGTATACATACCAAGGCCCCATGAGGGAGACAGTCCTTATGAATTACAAATATGTACCAATAAATATAACAATTATAAAATATTTTCAGATAATCCAAAAAAAATTTAAATTAGATAATGTATGTAATGTACCAAAAGCATTTAATGTCACATTAAAGGAAATATCAGTAAATTGAACTTGTGGCAATCCTCCTTCCTCAGACTCCCGAGGGCTGAGATTATGGGCATGCTCTACCATGCTGGATAAAATCTCTGTTCTTCAGAAGAATCAACTAGCCTAAACATGTATCCAATAAGAAGCTCAAAAATATTAATAGAACGTCTCTCAGTCAAGGCTCCTGTCCCATTTCTTTGTTTCCCAGTTATAATCTGTGTTAATATCAACACATGGTGTGACCTGCCATTGAAATTTTATTCTTTCTACATCCTTGGTTCTTCCTATACAGTATGTAAATAAAAATGTATGAGAAAAACATCTAATAATTCAAAGTTATACTCAAAATGACGAATCCAAAGTAACTTCCAGAGAGCTTCAATAACGTGTTCTCACCAGGTATGGTGGCTCATGCCTGTAATCCAAACATTGGGGAAGGTGAGGTAAGCTGGCTGCTTCAGTTGAAGTAAGCTGACTTCACCTAAATCTAATGATAACCTCTGATACACAGAGGTCAGTTCAAGGCCAGCCTGGACTACATAGCTAGGCCAACTCAAATAAATAAATAAGTTTTAAAAATCTATTCTTGTATCACTATGACTACCATAAACACCATATATTTGTTCAGAGGTTCATTTTCATAAGAATGATTTATGCTTTGACTGGGTTTTCATTCTCACAAAGAAAAAATATTAAATATTTTGAGCACTTGGCTCTGTATAGTGTCTTTGTTTCATGACTTTCCGCCTCAAAACTGACATATTTTGCTTTGCTCTTCAAGTATATTTTTTAAGAATAGATATTAAATCTCCATCAGCTGCCTGGGGAAACTGGTTCCTATGGTCTACTTTCTAACACCACCACAGTTCACATCTGAGCCCTGGGAGAGTGGAGAACACTCTACTAACTGCCTGGGGGCCCCAGACTGAGCAACCCATCTCCCTCCACCAATGAGGGGCAAGTCGGACCTCCAGCAAAACTAGGGATACTAGGGACCTTCAGTGAGCTTCCTGGAAAAGGTGAGCCTTGGCACTGCTCCTCTTGCATTGAACATGATAAAATGAAAGAGTAAACTGCAATCTCAGAATTCCACCTCCCAAAGAATAAGTCCAGGAGACATCAACATAGGAGACCATGGAAGTCACATACCTGAAATCTCTGAAATGATCATAAACAAAGTGAAAAAATAATTTCATCCGGCCGTAGAAGAAATCAGATCAGAAACAATCTCTCATGTAAAAAAAGAAAAATGAAATGACAACAATAATGAAAGAATTGCTCAGCAATCTAAGGAAGACATATATAAAAAAATAGAAGAGCATAAAGATGATGGAAGCATTGCATGAACAATATAGGAAAGAACCAGAATGATTGAAACAGATTCAAAGAAATATCCAGGAAACCAAATCTTCCATTGAAAGCTGGCAAAACCACTTGAATGAAGCTGAAGATAGATTTTCACATCCTGAAGACAGCATTACAGCTAAAGACTGTGAACACAAAGAGCTCTTAAGAAACTACAAAATATAAACAGCTGCAGGATGATGAAAAGAAGAAAAATGTAAGACTAATAAGTGTAAAAGAAACAGTAGGAGGTAACACAAATGACTTAAAAAGAATGTTTGCAGAAGTAATAGCAGAAAATTTCCAAAGTATGGAAAAATAATCTGACAAACAGGTAAATAAGGCATACAGAACCGCAAACTATACCCAGTCATATAATAATCAAGACCCCCGAAATCCAGCAAAAGAATAGAATATTCAAAGGCATTAGAGAATAATAACAGAACACCTATAAAGGAAAGCCCATCAAAATCACAGCAGATTTCCCAGAATAAACCATTACGTCAAGAAAAGCTTGGAGTAAAGTATTCCAAGTCCTAAAACAAAACAATTTCCAACCCAGATTGATGTACCCTGCAAAACTATCCTTCCACAATTAATGGAGAGGGCTGGGGATATAGCTCAGTGGAATAAGCACTTGCCTAGCAAGCACAGGGTCCTGAGTTCGATCCCCAGTACCGCAAAAAAAAAAAAAAAAAAAAGAATACCACCACAATTAATGGAGAAATGAAATATTTCTATGACAAAGAACAACTGAAGAACCTCATGAGCATGAAACCAACCCTACAAAGAATACTAAAAGATATTCTAGAAAGCGATAAAAATGACCAAAACTTGAAGAAAATAATAAAAGAAATAAAAAGTAGAGCAAGCAATTAAACATACAGAAAAAGTAGGGAATCAAAAGCAAGTAAATAACGTGGTAAAGACAAGTCAACACATACCAGTTATTAATGTAAAATGCCTCGATTAACCAATCAAAAGGAGCAACCTGACTGAGTGGATCAAGAAACAAAATCTAACTGTATGCTGTATACAGGAAACACATTTAACTCAATAGGAAATTGATAGACAAAAGTAAAAGGATGGAAAACAGTTCTCCATGTAACAGCAACCCAGAGAAAAGCAGGGGTAGCTATTCTGGTTGCAGACAATGTGAACTTCAAGCCAAGAACAATTAAAAGAGATAAAGAAGGTCACTACATACTTGTGAGGGGAAATTGAAAGAAGAGCTAACAATAATAGACATGTATGCACCAAATATGGAAGAACCCAATTGTAGAAGACAAATCTTAATAGACATGAAAAAACCAAATCAGCATAGTATTTGCAAAAAAAAAAAACAAAAAAAAACAGACATGAGGATCAATTGAACAGACTGAAAGGTGTAGTCATAACCACAGGAATACTCAGCCACCTTATCTTTGGCAAAGGGTTCAGACAAGTTCACTGGAAGACACATTTCTTTAATAAATGGTGTTAGAAAAACTGGATCACTGGATTACATGCCAAAGACTGAAGCTATACCCAAGTCTATCACAATACACCAAACTAAAGTCAAAATGAATTAAAGACCTAAATATTAAAACAAAAACCCTAAATCTACTTCAAGAAAAGTAGATAAAAATCTTTCCGATATAGGGTTAGGTAGACAGTTCGTGACTAAAAACCAACCTGCACAGGAAATACTTTGAAGGATCAACAACTGTGATCTCATTTTACTGAAAAGTTTTTGCACATCTAAAAAAATCATGAACACACTAAAAAGAAAATCCACAAATTGGTAAAAAAATGTTAGCTAGCTGTCCCTTGGAAAAAGGACTTCTATCTAGAATGTATAAAGAATTTTTAAAAATCAGACCCTCAAATTCAAAGACTCAATGCAAAAATGGGCATCTGAGATGAATTCACATTTCTTAGATAAGAAAATACAAATGGCAAATAAATACATGAAAAATGTTCAACATCATTATTCATTAGAAAATTCAAATTAAAACAACAATGAGATTACATCTCACCCAAGAAAAATGGCTAATCATCAAGAAATCAACCTACAACAAATGCTAGAATGGCTATGGGGAAAAAGGAACCCTTCTCTACTACTGGACTGAGTGTAGATTGGTGCAACCCCTGTGGAAATTACTATGCAGATTTCTCCGTAAACTAGGAATAGATGTCCCATTCAACCCAGCTATTTCCCTTTTGGGTATTTTTCCAGAAGAAATAAAAACATCATACCACTGTGATATATGTGCACACATGTTTATAGCAGTGCAATTTGTAATAGCTAAATCATGGAAACAACCCAAATGCCCATCAACTCAGGGATGGATAAAAGAGATTTTTTCTGTCTTTTTGAGACAGGGTCTTACCGTGCAGTTCAGGTCAGCCTTGAGCTCACTTTGTAGCCCAGCCTGGTGTCAAACTCAGTGATCTTCCTCCCTCAGCCTCCCAGTTGCTGGGATTACAGGTAAGAGCCACCACACCAGGCTAAGATGTAGTATTTTTATATATTGGAATATTACTCAGTTATAAAGAAAGATAAGCTTGAGGCTTTTATAGGTAAATGGATGCAACTAGAAACCTGAAAGAAACAAGACTTACATGTGTAAACATCATACTGTCTCCCCAGCATAAGATTCCAATAGAGTAAATAAACTCTAAAAGGTACAGTAGATATTGTGAAAAGGAAAGAAGCTGCTCAAAAGGAAAGAACAACTGTGACAAGGGAAAAGAGAAATGAAAGAAAGAACGGAATATATATATATACATATATATATATATGCATATATATATATGAGATAGATAACTGTACTATTAATTTCTATGGCTTTATTGAAAGGAACAGTTAATATTTAATTGTTTGATCAATCTTACATGCCTATATTCATTCATGAGTAACCAATTTGAAGATAAAATATGTAATACAACACCATTGTTAATTTCCTATCACTTTGTCTGAAATTCTGTATTGTTTTTATTGTTTGGGTGTTGTACCATTTATGTTGATGTGTTTGTTAATATGTTGTGTTTCTTTCAGGTTT
>PVLD010037305.1:0-10354 GCA_004027595.1 Dinomys branickii | reverse complement strand
AGAGGACTTCAAGATGGGAAACGGGTAGACAGCAGAGAGAGAACCTCCTGGAGGAATGCCACTCAGACTAAGGAATATAGGAATATAGCAACATGTGAAGGACAGAAAGGAAAGAGGTGGGTATCCTGAACTCAGGAAGGATCTGAAATGGGAATTGAAGACTAAGCAAAACCTCTTCTGGAGGAAAGGATCAGAGATCTACCATGGCGCAGTCAGAGGGAGAGGAGGAGGAAGTCACCGCTCCAAACACACCCTTGGCCCACGCCCTCATTCTGGTGTTCGCAGCTTCAGCTTTGGAGACCTATGCTCACGGAAGCCTCCCGACTCGGCCAGGGGAGAGCAGAGTTCCGAGAGCTGGTCCAGGGCTGGAGAGGGAAGGGCGCAGCCAGGAAAAGAGGCAATGGCGGTCGGGAGCAGTTGTTGAGCCCAGTCTGAGAATGAGAAGTTACGACAGCCACTGGGGCAGAGTCTCCACCCTGCGGCAACCTTCCTAATCAGTGCCTGGAAAGAATCAGTGGAACTAGTACACAGCCCACCATGCCTGGCTCTGCACCTGCCTCAAGGTGGTGCCCCCTGCCTCTCTGCTGGGTGAGCCGCTACAGGTGGAGAACAGCAGGGAACCTGGGTGGCGAGCTGTGGCAGCTCCCGGGGATCCGGCCGAGGGCTCCAGCATGGCAACGGGAGGGAGATGCAGATGGAGGTGGATCATGTGGCTCCACGCCCTTCTCACTCCAACATCAGGCAGGAAGCACAAGCTGGGTTGCTGGGACTCAGCTCCCACCCTGAGCTCTCTCTGGGAGCACCTTGAGTCTTGGAAGCTTGAGCAAGCACTGCCTGTTCCTGGCAACAATGGCATGAATCCACGGTCTTCAGGACTTACCCCAAACTGTTAATGTGAACACCAAGAGGGTCTCCTTACAGCTTGCACATATGAACCTTGCATGAACCCATAGCAACAAATCAGGTGAAAAGCAGCAGACTGGGAGTCTGAAAAACAACGACATACTCTATACAGCAGACCCAAGAAAACTAGAACTAATCTTTAAACTCAGTTCATACTCTGAACTAACACAGTGAGAATGGGCCGGGGAGATTTCAAGCCCTTATTACCAAGCATCGTAAGTTCATCCAATGCCCAGCTGCAAGGGGTGGGGAACAGTAATACTGGAGATCAGGAGGAGGGAGGAGGAGAAGAAAAGGCCTCTGGCATCCAGGCCACGGGACAGAGCCGAACGGGTCATCGAGGGTGCCCCGATGGGGGTGTGTGCTCCGCGGCTGCTCTGCAGTGGGCCCTGTGGCTGCTCTGCTGAGGGCCCCGCTGAGGGCACCTCACAGACTGGACCCGCCCCACCCATAGCATGGTGATGGGGTGGAGCTGGGCGGTCCACTGTGAGCATATGTGCTTTCCCACCTCCAACCATGGCAGTCTGTATACACCTATGTATGTTATAGTATAGTCTGAGGC
Organism: Dinomys branickii; assembly: GCA_004027595.1. Lineage (NCBI taxonomy): Eukaryota > Metazoa > Chordata > Mammalia > Rodentia > Dinomyidae > Dinomys > Dinomys branickii. Next base: position 8,889 of record PVLD010037305.1, on the reverse strand, counting down.
AGCTATATCTCTTCCCAAGGCAAGAGTCCAAGGATATAGATAAACCCAGGAGTAGTTATTATCACAGGGAAGAAGAATGATTGAGTGGTAGGGCAACAGAGATGAGGGAGGAGAAAAACTGAATGATCAAATGGGCCATCATCTGTGTAACTGAGTAACAAAGATGAAGGTAACATTATGTGGGACAGCATCCAGAGCTAATTCCCTTCTATGTTCTCTATAATTCTGTATTTCCTCAATCGTTTTTGTATTAACAGAAGTGAAGATAACTTTACATTATATAGCATCCAGTGCTAATTCCCTACTATAATCTGTATAATTTTGTATTTTCAGTATTGTTTATGGCTTATTCTGGTTCATATGTCTCCATTCTTTTGTCTTTAAAGTAAAAAAAAAGTGCAGTTTAAATGGAAAAAAAAAAAGCAGGGGTAGCTATTCTCTTTGCATACAAAGTGGAATTCAAACCAAGATTGATAAAAAGAGACAAGGTCACTACATTCTTGTAAAGGGAACAATGCCAGAGGAAGAGGTAACAATCATAAATATATATACAACTAATACCAATGCACCCGAGTATACAAAACAAATATTGACAGGAAAAATCAAATAAGCAATAATACAATTCTAATGGGGTACCTTAATATCCCACTGTTACAAATAGATCAATTACACAAAAAATCAGCAATGAAATATTAGAACTGAACCAAACTTTTGAATAAATGAACTTAGAAGATGTCTGCAGAGTGCTCCACCTGAGAACATCAGAATACACATTCTTCTCAACTGCACACAAGACATTCTCCAAAATAGACTACATGCTAGCTCGTAGAAGGTACTTAAGTAAATTCAAAGAAATTGAAATTATTCCATGCATATTATTAGACCATAGTGCAATGAAATTGGAAATCAATGGCAAAAGAAATCACAAAATCTTCATAAGCATGTGGAAATTAAATAACACCCCCTAAACAAATAATAGGTCACATATGAAATTAAAGAAAAAATTGGACAGTTTCTATAATTAAATAATAATGCCAGTAGAACATATTGGAACTTATAAGATGCAATGAAAGCAGTCCCATGAGCGAAATTTATAGTGGTGAATTCCCAAATGAGAAAAACAGTAAGCTCAAAGAGAAAACCTAATGTTGAACCTTAAGTTTCTGGAAAAGAAGAGCAAGTCAAACCCAAAGCTCATATGAGGAGGGAAATTATAAGATCAGAGCAGAAGAAAGAATTGATGAATTGAAGAGCTGGTTCTTTGAAAGATTAAATAAAGTTGACAGACCCTCAGTCAACCTTACAAAGGAAAGAAGACACTTGAGTCCACCTGATTAGGAATGCATAGGGTGAAATCACAACAGATCCTGCAGAAATGCAGAAGATCCTCAATACTTACTTAGAGAACCTGTATTTTAATAAGATGGAAAGCACAGAAGAAATGGACAGATTCTTAGATACATATGAATTACCAATGCTGAATTAAGAAGATATAAAAATTCTAAATAAACCAATATCAGTCAATAAAATTGAAGATGTAGTTAAAAACCTACCAACAAAGAAAATTCTAGGCCCTGATGCATTCACTGCTGAATTCTACAAGAAATTTAGAGAAGGCCTAATGCCACTGCTTCTCAAACTGTTTAATGAAATTGAAAGGGAACTAACACTCCCAAGTTCATTCCTGAAAGAAGCATTACCCTGATACCAAAACCAGAGAAGGATCCAACTAAGAAAGAGAACTACAGGCCAATGTCCCTAGTGAACATAGATGCAGAAGTCTTCAATAAGATATTGGCAAACACAATGGAGCAAATCATGAAGAAGATTATAGACCATGGTTCACCATATGCAAATCAATAAATATGATACACCACAGTAACACAGCCAAGGATGAAAATAATATGATCATCTTAGTAGATGCATAAAAATTGTTTGACAAAGTCCAACATCAATTCATGATTTAAAAAACCCTACAGAAAATAGGACTAGATGGTCTTTATCTCAATCTAATAAAAACCATCTATGACAAACCAACAGCCAAGACACACTAAATGAACAAAAACTAATAACTTTCACTCTAAAATCAGGAATAAGACAAGGACGTCCACTGTCACTACTGTTATTAAATATAGCCAGAAACATTGGCCAGAGGAATTAGACAAGAGAAAGAAATAAAAGGAATAAGGATAGGAAAAGAAGTTAAATTATCATTATTTGCAGATGACATGATACTCTGCATAGAAGATTCCAAAATCTCCACCAAAAGACTTCTAGATTTAATAATCAAATTCAGAGTGCAGCTGGACACAAAGTAAACACTCAAAAATCAGTAGCATTCCTGTGTACACAAGTAACAAACTCACTGAGAGAGAAATTAGGAAACAACATCTTTCACATTAGCATCCAAAAAAATGAAATACTTAGGAATCTGTAGAGAGCCACTGAAGCTGGAAATTGATCACACTTGCAGGGGCAAGGAAGGCCAGCTGGAGGACAAAATGTTCCTGAGGCAAGCCATGTGAACAAGGTACTTCTGTCCAGAGAACACCAAGCCCCAGGACAATCCAAGCAATGGGCTGCTAGGCAAAGGGATTTCATGTGACACCAACCTATCAAATGTGTAAATAAACACACTATGGTGGTTGAGCAATTCCTTTTCTCCCATCCAGAGAAAGGGCTCTACCTGACCTCAGCTTTCTGTCTCTTATCTTTATTTCTCCATCCTCCCACCATCCTTCTCTCCTAGAACTTTGAAAACCATGCAAACCATGGCAGGAATCAGTCTAAGGAAGGAAGTAAAAGATCTCTACATTGAAAATTACAGTACTCTGAAAAAGGGATCAAAGAAGATAACAGAAAATAGAAAGATATTCCTTGTTTTTAGAAATGAAGAACCCATATAGTGAAACTAGCCATACTTCCAAAATTGTTATACAAATTTAATGCAATCCTGATCAAAATTCCAATAGCATATCTCACAGAACTAGAGAAAACATTTCTAAAATTCATTTGGAACCAGACGAGACCTAGAATGGCAAAGGCAATTCTGTGCAACAAAGGCAAGACAGGTGGCATCACAATCCCTGACTTAAAATTATGCTATAAAGCTACTGTGATAAAAACAGTATTGTAGTGGCAAAAACACAGACCGGAGGATGAGTGGAACAGATTAGAAGTTGCAGAAACAATTCCAGACATACTCAGCCAACTTATCTTTGACAAAAGGGCCAAACACATTCACTGGAAGAAAGATAGTCTCTTTAACAAATGGTGCTGGGAAAACTGGCTTTCCACATGCTGAAGACTAAATCTAGACTCATGTTTATCACCATGTACTAAGTTAAAATTGAAATGGATCAAAGTCTAAATATTAAAACAGAGGCACTAAATCTGCTAGAAGATAGAATAAGTAGAATTCTTGAAGACATAAGTATAAGGAGAGACTTCATGAACTGTACAGGAAACATCACAAAGAATCAACAACCAGGATCTTGTCTTGTTAAAAATCTTCTGCAAAACAAAAGAAATCATCAACAGAGTGAAAAGACAACCCACAGAGTGGGAAAAAAATTTTGCCAGCTGTTTGTCAAAGAACTAATATCTAAAATATATAAAGGACTAAAAAAATCAGACTGCCCCCAATTTAAAGACCCAGTCCAAAAACGGCATCTGAGATGAATACACAGTTCTCAGATGAAGAAGTATAAACTGCAAATACATACATGAAAAAATGTTCAACATCACTGGTCATTCAAAAGATGCAAATTAAAACAACACTGAGATTCCATCTCCCTCCAGAAAGAGTGGCTATTATCAAGAAATCAACCAATAACAAATGCTAGTGGGCCTATAGGGAAAAAGGAAAACTTCCTCACTGTTGGTAGGAGTGTAGACTGATACAACCACTGTGGAAATCTGTGGAGATTCCTCAACAGACTAGGACTAGGGGTTCCATTTGACTCAGCTATTCTGGGTACCTTCCCAAAATAATTAAACACTGTACCACAACAATATATGCACACCCATGTTTATAATGACACAGTTTGTAGTAGCCAAATTTTGTAGACAGCCCAAATGCCCAACAACTGATGAATAGATAAAGAAGATATGGGTTTTTTAAAAGCTACAATGGAGTACTACTCAGCCATAAAGAAGGATAAACTTGAGATATTTTATAGGTAAATGGATGAGTCTTGAGACCATACTCTTAAGTGAAATAAATACTCTTAAGTGAAATAAATGTATGTAAAAACCACAATGTCTTTCAGGTTTGAGAAACTGAAAAGTATACAGAAGAACAAAATGTATAATAGATATTGTGAAATAGGAAGAAAGTGCTCAAAAGGAAAGGAGAAGGGCTGGGGATATAGCTCAGTGGCATAAGTGCCTGCCTGGCAAGCGCAAGGTCCTGAGTTAAATTCCCAATACCAAAAAAAAAAAAAAAAAAGAAAAAAAAAAAGGAAAGGAGAACTGGGTGGGAGGAGGAAGGAAAGAAAAAGAAAAAATGAGAAAAGAAGGATAAAATGGAAACAAAGCTTTGTAAATGAGGGGAGGAGGGGTTGCAAAAAGAGGAGGCAAATGGGAAAAAAGAGGTACCCCTATATCATGTAGCCAAGCATGGTGGTGCACAGCTATAATCCCAGCACTCAGGAGGTTAAGGCAGGAGAATCATTACGAGTTTGAGATCAGCCTGGGCTACAAAATAAGCTCAAAACCAGCCTGAACTGCATAGGAAGACCCTGTCTCAGAAAGACAAAAAAACAAAAAAGATATATACTGTGCACTAGTACCAACTCCCTATGATGAATGTGATCATTATGTATATCTAAATTATATCAATAAACTTAATAATGGGAAAAAAAAGAATCACAGAATGAATTAAATTTGTGAACTAAGGTAACACTCTATAGCAGTAGCAGGTGTATGATTGGATTGGTCCAAATTCGGGCCTGTGATTCATTTAAATTGGTGTAACCTCAAGCCTTCTGATCCTGAGCCCTCCAACTGCTCTGAATTTAATGCTATCATTTGGTTTATACACAAGCCCACTCCTGTCAGGATACATATGTCCTGGAGTGGGTACAGAGCACCCGGGAGAGCTGCAGCTGTCATGGTGACAGTTTGGTGGAAAATTGGGAGATGCAGCTTCTTGACTGACAGCAGTTCTGTCCCCATGAAAACCCTTGGGCTAATATCTGGAATCTTCAGAAGAGGAACTGTATTAATCACAGTTCATTGGGACTTAGGGCTGTTGGAGATGTTAATAATAGGCCCAGACCCCTCCCTGATCTCTGCCACATTAGGAGTAGGAGTAGGCACTCTGCACAAGCAGGAGCAGTGTCTGGGGTGGTGGGAGCAGTGGAGGGGCATCACGGCTGACAGCAGAGTTGTAGTCAGAGCAGCAGAATAGTGGCCACTAAGTAACCCAAGAGTATACTGGGGCAGGTTGTCCCATCCATCCTCAGAGGACCCAGGGGGAGTGAAAGGATGCAAGAGGGTGGGGCTGACAGCTGTTAGCCAATCCATGTTTCCCTCTGGCCATCACAGGACAGAGGGGGAAAGGCAGGGACTTCTCCTCTGTGTTGAAATCCACAAAACTGTAAGCCTTAATCAACCTTTTTACTTTATAAGTTGATTTATTTCAGGTATTTGTTACAGTGATGGAATTCTGACTCAGAAATCTCACATCAATACTTTGAGATAATATGGATATTATTGGTTTTTTAGATCAAGAAGCCAATGATTTCTCTCATAAATGAGTACAGTTCATTGTAGATGGAGTTCTTCAACCAAGGTCACATTTTCTTGTCTAGAATTTTTTTTTTGGCTATACCCCATTGCTTTTCATATAAGTGAATATGTTAAAGATGCATATAAAATTAGAGAAAGTGTGGTCCAAGAAAAGGCTCTGGGTCAGACACCATGGAGTCTACATATTTACACTTCATGAACACTTAGCAAACATTTCCTGAGGCCAGTTTCCCTCCTCTGGACCCCAACTGCGTGCCAGACTCTCCAACATTCAATGAAAGCTTTCACCCGGAAGGGACCCCGATTGCCTGCAAGACAGATGTTTTAAAACAAAGGCCCCTCAAACAAATCCTCAGCAGTTTCAATTGGCATGGTTTCCCCCATAGGGAAAGGCTTTTTTCCTTTTTAAAACTGTGTTTCTCCCCTGAAAACCCAAAAATAAAAATAATATTCCTTTGCTTTTTCCACCCTCCCACTTCACAGGGGCAACATTTACTGCTCTGACTGCTTTGTTTTCCAGCATATTTTATACTTCTTTTGGAAACAGGGTCTTATTTTGTTGCCCAGGCTGGTCTTGAACTCATGGACTCAAATGAAGGTGCATCACCTCCTGGCCTTCCAGCATATGTTAAATAACACAATTATAGTACTACTTATTGATTTTTCTGTGTCAGACCTTATCTACTGGATTCTCCATTATGGAAAATAAGGTTCTATTTCTCTTTCACACACATACACACACACACACCACCATATGTTCATATGTCTCATCCACCATTCCCCAATATCATTATATCATAATTTTGGTTAAGTTCTTAAGAAAAACTTGAGATGAGTTAAATTTAACAAAGTGTATTTGAGAAAGGAAAAGATTTTAGAACTGGGCAGCACTCCCAGCTGACGTTGGTTCAGAATACCCTACCCCATCACACGTACACATTATATTTACAGGCAGAAACAAGGAAGTGACATACAGAGGCAACCTGATTGCTGCAGTCAGTGTCTGCCTTATACAGGCTGATGTGAAGAGGCATTTACCTTACATGGACAAGGTCTTGTGACAGGCAAAAAATTCCAGACTCCCCTTTTCCTGTGACTGCTGGAGGGGGCATGGTGGCCGCCATCTGTCACACTCCGCCCCCTCACTTCCCTTTGCTCCCTCATGGTTTCCTGAGGAGGGGTGGGGACAGCTTGCCTCACTGTCTTCCCATCAGTCCTAAGGTTACTTCAGGTTCTCTCCAGGCCCCTCCCCACCCCTTCAGCCACTCTAGATGCTGCTGCCTCTTGGAACAAGTAGGGGGAAACTGCAGCTAATGGGGCAGAGATCAGGGAGGAATCTGGGCCCGTGATTAACATCCCCAATATCTCCAAACCCCAAGAAGCTGTGATTAACACAGCCAGCCTTCCTGGTGAGTCCTTGGTTTCAGCCCCACTGCTTTTCAAGGACACATGACAACTATCAAACAACTCCTGATGATGCCCCCCAGCATCTCCTGATGCTGCACCAACATTGCCATGACAGGTGCAGCTGTCCTGGATGCTTTTCACCCAATTCAGTAGATGTCTGCCCTGACTGCGGTGGGCTTGGGCTTCAACCAGGCAGAGGAATTGAACTTGGACAAATCCTTAAACTCTGATTGGAAGGCTTAAATTGAGATAAATTCTGATGAATCTGCAGGCTCAAATTTAGGTAAGCCAGCGGGCTCCAATATGGACCAATCAAAGGCTTGAATTTGGAAATTAGCAGGCTTGAACACAGACCAGTCACAGACTTACAGCAGCTGATATACCTGTGTTGGTTTAGAGGCGTCTTCTGGTGCACTGACTCCCTTGTGTGGCAGTATCTGTCCAAATATACCCTTTCTCTGGTGGTCCTGTACACCTCAGGATTATTTCCCTCAAGTCGTGTTGGCTGGGAATGTTCTGAAAATCCACTCGGGATTTTTATACTGAATAATACAGCCAGACTGGTCACTTGAGAAACAGCTATAACATGAGAGCTAACATTAGCCCAGAAGAGCTCTAGAATCCAGCAGCTGACGATGATCAGCAAGAGAGACCAGCAACGGGCTGTGTTGGTTAATGGCATCCAGCATAAACTGGTATCAACCAGTGGCATCAGGATCCAGAGCCATCACACTGAAGGTTGAGTGGCACTGGTACTCAAAGCCCAGGGCTGCCCGCAGAGCTATATTTTGCTGCTTTGTGATTTTGATCTGAATTGAGCAAAGGAATCCACAGCTGACTGGTGACACTCTGGTCAGTGAGTGGCCTGTGATTCAGTGCAGTTCTGCTACTGTGATTGGCTGAAATTTAGTTACCTGTTACAAGAATATACCCTTAGCTGGTGTGGTGTCACACACCTGTAGTCCCAGCAATCTGAGAGGCTGAGGGAGGAGGATCCCAAGTTCAAGCTCAACCTAAGTTACTTAGCACTTAGTGAGACCCTGTGTCGAAAAAATACCAAAAAGAGGTGAGGTATAGCTCAGTGAAAAGGCCCTGAGTTCAATCTCTAGAAACAGTATATACCCTTAAATTAGCTTGCATTTTGTTTGCATACTAAGTGAGGTTGTGACTGGTTAGCAGCATCAGGCCAAAATTTTATAGCAACAATCTTAGGCCAAAAGTTTCAGATTTATGAAAGTCTTTTTTTTAATTTTTTTTATTTTTTATTTTTTATTTTTTTTAAATTTTATTTTAAAGACAAAAGAATGGAGACATATGAACCAGAAAAGCCATAAACAATACAGAAAATACAAAGTTATACAGAATATAGTAGGGAATTAGAACTGGATGTTGTATTACATAATGTTATCTTCACATTAGTTAACACAAAAACATTAAAGGAAATACCAAATTATAGAGAAGATAGTAGGGAATTTGCACTGGATGCTGTATAATATAAAGTTATCTTCATTTCTGCTAGTACAAAAACTACTGAGGAAATACAGAATTATAGAGAACATAGAAGGGAATTAGCTCTGGATGCTGTCCTACATAATGTTACCTTCATCTTTGTTACTCAGGTTACACAGATGATGGCCCTTTTGATCAGTTCGTTTTTTCTCCTCCCTCATCTCTGTTGCCCTACCACTCAATCAGTTATCTTCCCTGTGATAATAACTGTACTCCTGG
>PVLD010037304.1:0-10356 GCA_004027595.1 Dinomys branickii | reverse complement strand
GCAAATTCCCTACTATCTTCTCTATAATTTGGTATTTCCTTTAATGTTTTTGTGTTAACTAATGTGAAGATAACTATGTAATACAACATCCAGTTCTAATTCCCTACTATATTCTGTGTAACTTTGTATTTTCTGTATTGCTTATGGCTTTTCTGGTTCATATGTCTCCATTCTTTTGTCTTTAAAATAAAATTAAAAAAAATAAATGTTTATGGAGATTTTGGAGTTCCTTTTGTCATTAATTTCCAGTTTCATTGCATTGTGGTCAGATAATATGCATGGGATAATTTCAGTTCTTTTGCATTAGGTAGGTATTCTCTATGGGATAGAATGTGGTCTATTTCAGAGAAAGTCCCATGTGCAGCAGAGAAAAATGTATATTCTGATGTTGTGGGGTGGAACACTCTGTATACATCTACTAAGTCCATTTGTTTGCAGCTTTGATTCAGATCTGTTATTTATTTGCTAAATTTTTGTCCAGTTGACCTATCTTAGTGTCAAAGGGGTGTCAAGGTCCCCTATTACAATAGTGTTATTAATTATATGGGTTTTCATATCTGTTAAGATTTGTCTAATGTAGTTTGGTGCTCTGATGTTTGGTGCATACATGTTTATGATTGTTATCTCATCCTCTTGCAGTTTTGCCCTAAGTATGGACAGACCTTCTTTACCTCTTTCCATTTTTCTCAGTTTGAAGTTTACATTTTCTGCAAACATAATAGCTTCTCCTGCTTTTTTTCTGGGTTCCTGTTGCATGGAGGACTGTTTTCCTTCTTTTTCCTTTCAGTCTATGGATTTCCTTTTGAGTAAAATGTGTTTCCTGTATATAGCTTATCAGTGCACTTTGTTTCTTAATCCACTCTGCTAGTCTGTTTCTTCTGGCTGGTGAATTGAAGCCATTTACATTTATGGTTATAATTTATTTGTGTTGGCCTATCATTGTCATGTTATTTACTTGTTGTTGGTTTCTTACTTTTTCTATCTAATTGCTTGCTCTTCTTGAGGGTTCTCTTCTATTGTTTTTCTGGAATTTGTGGTCATTTTCTTTTCTGTCTTGAATGTGTTTTAGTACTTTTTCTAAGGATGGTTTGGCACTCATGAAGTCCTTTAGTTGCTCTTTGTTGTGGAAATATTTCTCCATTAAACTTGAAGGGTAGTTTGGCAGGATACATAAATCTTGATTGGAAGCTGTTTTGTCTCAGAATCTGTAATACATTTCTCCAAGTTCTTCTCAATTGGATGTTTTATGTTGAGAAGTCTGCCATGATTCTGATGGGCTTTCCTTTATAGGTGATCTGTTTCTTTTCTGTAGTAGTTTTTAATATTCTGTTCTTTTGCTAGAGATGTGGAATCTTGATTATTTTATATCTAGGTGTAGTTTTATTATGATTATAACTAGTAGAATTTTTATATGCCTCATTTACCTGTATGCCAGGTTCTGTTTACATGGTTTGGATATTTTCTGCTATTATTTCCACAAATACTCTTTTTACGTCATTTCTGTCACCTCCTACTGTTTCATTTACTCCTATTAGTCTGACATTATTTCTCTTTGCCTCATCTTGCAGCTGTTGAAGTGATATTTCCTGTATCCTTGTTGATTTTAAGAGATCCTTTCACGATCACTAGCTGTTATGCTGTCTTCAAAATTTGAAATTCTATCTTTGGCATCATTCAAGCAATTTTGCAAGCTTTCCATGGAAGTTTTGATTTTCTGGAAATCCCTTTGAGTGTGTCTCATGTGTTCTAATTCATTCCTGTATTGCTCATGTAATGTTTCCATCTGTTGCCTATGTTCAATCTATTTTTTATCTGTTTCTTTTCTAGATTTGTAAAGCATTTCTTTCATTTTTATTATCATTTCAGTTTTTGCCTGAGAGATTATTTGTGATCTGATCTCTTCTATGGCCTGGTGGAATTCTTCCTTTACTTCCATTTCAATCTTATCCACAATTTCAGGTGTGAGTTTACTTAGTTCTCCTATGTTGATATCTCCTGGACTTGTTCTGAGTGGGGTGAAGTTCTGAGATTGCATTTTAGTCCTTCATCTCATCATGTTTGATGCTGCAGGCAGAATGTTCAGTCTCCTTATTCTCTGGCAGTTTAGCAATGATTGCTAGTAGCCCTAGTTTTCCTGGTGGTCAGGCCTGTCCCCCAGTGTCCACTGAGATGTGCTGCTTAGTCTAGAGTGTTCTGGTAGATGTTGAATTGTACCTATTTCTCCCAGGTCTCAGACACGAACTGTGGTATCAGCTGATGGCCAACTCTGATCCAGTAATGCCTGACAGTTCAGGGCATGTGTATGACTGAGAATCTGCGTGTCTTGGTGGCATAATCTTGGATGAGTTGTCCTGTTATCCCAGGCAGTTCTGGATAAAGGTAAAACCCAGACAGGAACTGCAGGGTCAGCAGTTTGTGGACCACCTGAATCTATGTCTCCAATCAGTTCAGTGAGCACACAGGATCCAAACTCAGGCCACACCAACAGTGATTACAGACTGCCCATGTCTTTGATGTCAGGCTGCAAGTAAAGCTCAGACCCAAACTGTGGTTCCAACTCCTCATGGAGCACCCCCTCCAGTACCTCACTCAGTGCTGGGCATGTGCAGGGCGGGCCCACACACATGCCCCAGTGAGAGAAACTCATGGGCCTTCTGAGTGACGATCTCCTGTCTGCACCAGGTGCACAGAGGGTGGAGACTCAGACTGTAATGGCAGCAGTATCATGGGTTGCCCACTCTGCCCCCAGGAGGTAGATGGGAAATAGCTGGTTCTCTCAGCAGCATTCAGCTGGGAACTATGCTGTCAGTGGGTCACGGCCTGCCTAATTTTGTTTCTCCAGTCAGTTCAGGTGGCACACAGGAGCCAGGCATGGGCCGCAACAACAGTGAGCACAGACTGCCTCTGTCTGTGACTTCTGAGAGGTCAGAGTGCAAGTGAAGCCCAGACATGAACTGTGGTGCTAGCAGCTCATGGAGCACCTGGAGTACCTCACTCAGCACTGGGCATGTGCAGGGAGGGTCCGTATGTCAACCCTGGTGAGAGCAGTTAGCCGGCCTTCTGAGTGAGGATCTCTTGTCTACACCAGGTACATGGAGGGCGGAAACCTAAGGGGTTAATCTTAAGGTTAAGATTCTGGAGTTATGCTAATGGGATTGAAAATCCAGCATCATTATTTCTTAGTGGTGTGTGTTTGTATTAGTTATTCAGCCTCACTGAGAGCTCAGTCCCTGTTGCTAAAATACGGTTTTTGTTAATAGTACCAAACAGAATCATGATCTGTACTACACAACACTCTACCTGTACATAGTTAGCCTTTGGAAAACTGCTGCTATGCTCATTAGGATTATTTAGGATTTAATCTTAATTATAATATTCCATTGAAACATACTTTTTAATACCTATAATTTTTATTAGCCATTTTGTCACTATGTGTATTCAGAATTTCAAGTGTGCAATTTCAGAATTAGATGTCTCTTGCTGCTAAAAGCATTTTCTCTCTATCTTCTACCTCCCATTCCTGTAGCTGTTCATCTTCAGTTAAGGAAGTCAGCAAACCATTGATATCTTTTATTTCAGACAGTTTTTATAAAATAACACTATGTAGAAGTCAAATCTTCAGTCTCTGGCTAATTTTGGCAGAAAATGAACAAATGAGAACTACTCATCTTTTTCCCCCCAGGTTTTAGCACACCAAGTAAACTGCATTGGTTTATTTATTGTTTCTATGAAAAGGAGTTAATTGAAAGGAAAAAATGTTTATACACTCATGTACACATGTGTGATAACCATGAAATCTGAATTTGTAGTCTGAAACTTGTACCATTTACAAGTGAAATGGTCTCAACTGTTAACTTATTTCTTTGTTACTTCAGTTCAGATGTTTGTGTTATATATTTGAAAGTAAAATCGCAATTTCCTACTCTGACATCTTCTACCTAGTATTATGGTTTGCATCAGCTTGGAATACAAAGGATGGCTAAAAATAAATTTTTAAAAATTTTATTACAGTGGAAGAACTTTGCCATTAATCCCCTTCAAATACTCTTCTTCACTTCAGATACTCTTCTTCATTTCACTTATCCCATTGTTCTTACCACTTCTTGAAGCGGTTTGGAGGCTCTCTTTCATGAATATCTTTATGAGGTGTGGTAAAAAATACAGTGAATGCTCTTGCCAAATGACACTAATGGAAAGGCAGGTTCATCAAAACATTATAGTGGGTCTTCATTATTTATCCCATTCATTAGCTGTGGCGTCTTGTGACTCCTCAAAGTCAAAATGACATTGGAAGTTAAACATTTTGAATGGGTTCAGTACATCAAGGCAGCCATGATAGTGCAACTAAAGACACTCATGAGTGAAGACTTTGGGACCACTTCAGAAAATGATAAGAACAATGGATAGGTTTAGTTGAATGAGGGGAGGTAGAAGGAGATCAATGAAAATATTTTTACAGTAATTTTTTTATTTAAACACACACCATATGCTTTGATATGTGTGTCATGGCTCCTGTGGCTCCTGTGTATTGTGGTTCCATTTCTGCTATGAAATTGCTCATGCCTCTTACCACCTGTTAGAGGTCTGTGAAGACACAGTAAGGTAGGCTGCAATTTCCTCAGAGGAATGAGTAGGAGGCAGCACTGTTAGGGCATACTGGAGGCAAGAAGACTGCTCTCCCTGCCTGCACTGGCCCTTCACCCTCAGGGATCTTACTCATATGTCTCTGTCTCTGTCTCTTTCTCTCCTCTCCCTTCCTCTCCTTCCCCTCCTCTTCCTCCTCCGCACCTCATCACTTACATGCTTGTGACATCACCAACACTGTCTGGCCTCTATTTATTTCTACAGTCTCCATGGAATCTAGCCACTCAGACAAACACATTAGGATAAAAATAGGTCTGTGTAGGAAGAGAAGAAACACATCTCTCTTACTTCCTTTCCTTCATGGAGATCTGTGCTTGATTAAGGGACATTATTCTAAAGTGAAAATGAGACATTGAAATGCGCCCATAAGAGAAGAGAAATAGGTTGGTATAGTATTTAGAAAAAGTTACCTTGCTTGAAATGTGGAAAATAAGTGGAAGCTGAAAGTGTTAGACATGAAAACAAGTTAAAAAGGTGTCTTTTTAATTGTCCATGGTAATTACAATGATGATCTGCTAAAGGGTAGTACTGTGATGCTGGATAAAGCAAATCTGGGTGAAGAGTCAATAAGACATGGAAATTGATTAGATACAAGTCATTAAAATTAAGGAGGAGACCATGACAAATACCAAGAATTGGTCAGCTTTCCTGTCCCTCATAAAACTACCCAGTATCCACAATTTAAAGGAAGAGAGATACAATCTGTCTCAGAGTTTCCAAGGTTAATCCACAGCCGGCTGGCTCCAGAGTGCGAATATCTTGGTGTAAAGGCATAGTGGAGCAAGGCTGCCTGGCTCATGGGTGCTGACAAGCAGAGCTGGGAAATAGTGCCGGAATGGAATGGGTAAGGGACTGTATGAAGTCTCATAGCTGCACCTCAATAACCCATGGAGGCACACCTAGGAACATATTTTCCTAAATCCCTTCCTGGTTTCTATTATGGCTTGTGTCTTGACATGCCCCCAAAGCCTCATGCAGTCATGGGTGGGGCTTTTTCAGAGGTGGCTAAATCTAGATTGTGTCATTGACTCATGGTGCCATGCTAGGATAAAGGGTGCTAGGATTAAGGGTGGATGATTACTAAATGAATCCACTGATTGGTTTGGTGCCACCATAATCCCAGTACTCTGGGTAAGGTGAAAGGCCAGGTGGTGCTGTTAAGTGCCCCTGCTGCTTTTTCTACTTTGTAAGTGCCACAGACTGTTCTTTGTGATGCCCCTCTACCATGTGCTTCTCTTCCTTGGAGCCAACAAACTATGGACTGAAATTGCTACAAACTGTGAGCAAAATAAACCCTTTTTTCTTTTAGCTCTGAGTGTCAGGTATTTTGTCTCAGCAATAAAAAAAGTAACTATGACAGAATTTGGTACGTTAGAAGTGGAGTCATCGCTGTGACTATAGCTGACCATGTAATTCAAGGGCATTTTGGCTAGTAGGAAGTATTTGGAAAGATTTAGAGATGTGAGCTCAAAAAGTACAGCAAGAACGCCTTAGGTTGTACTTCATGGGTGATTCTGGTTAGAGCTCAGTAGTCCGGGAGGCTAATAGAAATGCAGCTGGTAGAGCCCAGGCTCAGGACATTTCAATTGGGCAGAAGGACTGACTTGATTATTGGTCTCCAGACAGTGTGTGTTATACCTGGCAGAAAGTTTGTCTGCATTTTGCTCTGCCCAGAGACTTTGAGACTAAGATTAAGGGGGCAGACTAATATGGCAGATTAATTTCAGGGCAGTGGCATGGTGACTATTGGGGGCTTTTAATCAGATTTATGTTGAAATCAAGAGCAAAGAGGCCAGCAGATGAATTAAAACATTTTGAGATAGTGTGAAATAGAAAGAAAATGGTCAAATGTGAAGGCTAGTAGGGAGGGGGAGGAGAAAGGAAGGAAGGAAAGAGAAAAAGCAATGGGAAAAGAATTAATAAATGGAAACAAACCTTTTGTAAATAAGGAGGGAAAGGGGTTGAAGAGAGGGTAGGAGAATGGGAAAAAAGAACCAATTATATCATGTACAGGTATAAATTCCCTATAATGAATGTGATTATTATTGTGTTAGTTTGGGATATTTTGCAAGGGGAACAATATAATACAGGACACATATTTTATAAGATTATTTATAATAGTCACCCAAAGAATGCTATACAAAAGAGTGCAGGAAATCTGCCCACACACTAAGACCAAGGAAATTAGCTGAGAGCCTGGATCACACAGAAATGTCCTGCATGAGTTCAACTCAAGACCTAGAGCTCATAACAGTGCCTCCAGCAAGGCCAAATGGAGGCCTACAGCCCATAACAATATCATATGCAGGCCTTGCTTCACAGATTTGTGCTGGGAAGGCCCCAAGGTCAGTGGTGGAATCTAGGAAGTCTGTGCTAGCAGGATGAAGGATATGTGCTAGCATGCTGAGGGATCTACACTGGATCCAGGAAGCAATGCTCAAAGTAAGAACCAGAGCTCCCCTGAAAAGTTACCATAGCCATTCTCTGCAACAGGGAGGTCCCAAGCTCCTCCAATGGTGAAGACAGCCAAGTTCCCATCAGGAAAGCCAACATAGCATGCTTCTCCAGGAGACTAGCAGTGCACCATCTTCCCCTCTGGAGACAGGAAGTGATGCTCAAATTGAGGACCAGAGATCCTCCAAAGTGAACTGAAGCTATTGTCAGTGCCAGCAATGTCCTGAGCTCCTTGGAGGAAGAAAAAGCCAAGTTCATCAGGAAAGCCAGCATGATAAGCTCCTCCTATAGAACAGCTCCTTACAGCTTCTACCATCTCCCAACAGCCTTTCTCTGCTACCAACAGCTTAACTTCTCCAGTTCTGCCTCTTAGGCTGCTGGTAACAATCCTTTGGTGGGCCTCACACACCCAGCACTGTACTTACTCAGTTCAGCTGGGGGTTATAAATTGATCACCATTTGTCAATATACCACAATTATATATACCTAAAATACACCAATAAACTTAATTCATTAAAACATGTTTTGAATTTGGTCAGAAAGGAATTTCCAGTAAAGTTGTGGCCTGCAAAGATGGAACAGAGGAGAAACTGGTCACTAAAAGACTAGTAAGAAAGAGCCAAGTTTTTCAGAAGAAGACAACAGAAAAGATAGCACGAGGGCAACCCAAGAACCAGCAGGACTCCAGCCTTTGCAGCCTCAGAGTTGCAAATGTGAAAGACTGCTTTGAGAAGAAAGCCCCAGAACACCATGTTCCAGAATGGTGATGGCCTAGAGAATCTATTCCTCAGAATTGGGTTCAGAGTTCTCAGAAATCCATATATATAAACTTTATAGCTAAGAGAGAGGGAAGCCTGGCTACTGCTCCAACTGGTGGCAGTCCCTGGCATCATCCAGGTGGTACTGGTTTTAGGTACTTGCGAAATGCAAGAGCTTTGGGTTCAGGAAAGCTTTCACCAAGGTTTCATAAAAAGGCCTGAGAGGTCAAGCAGTTTGTCCCTCTGAGGATTGTGTGTGAAGCTGCGAGTATGAAACCAAAGGTGCAGTGGAGACCCCACATTTTGGAGAAGCCAGAAACATGGACCATCTTAAGAAAACTACAAGGAAGGAACAGAGCCTGCCCAAGAGAGAAGTCACGGGAGCTACCTCCACCAAAAGTACCGTAGGGGTGGGGCTACCCAAGCCCTTTGCTATTCACATTAGCTCACAGTTTGCCTTGGATGCTGCACGTGGAACTATAGGACTTAATGTTTGCTGTGCTCAGTTTGGACTTGCTTTGGTCCTATTCTTTTGTATTATTCTCCTATTTGTACCTTCTGGAATGGTAATGTCTATTTTGTGACACTGAATGTTGGAAGTGCTTAACATTCTTTTCAGTTGCACGGACGCTCACAGATAAGGGTTTGCCTTGAATCTCAGAGGAGACTGTGTTTGAACTTTTCAGCAACTCTCAAACTATTAGAACTTTGGCAACTCTTGGAGATGGACTAAATGCCTTTGCACAAAGGAATGCACATAAGTCTTTGTGTCTAGATGTCCCCACAAAGCCTCATGCAGTCATGGGTGGGGCTTTTTCAGAGGTGGCTGAATCTTGATTGTGTGATTGACTCATGGTGCAATGCTATGATTAAGGGTGCGAGGATTAAGGTAGTGTGATCACTAACTCAGTCTACTGAGTTTGGCACCACCCTAATACCAGTAGCCTGGGTGGGGTAAAAGGGCAAAAAGATGTTGTTAACACTCCCCCTTGCTTTTGCTACTTTGTGCATGCCATGAACTGTTCTTCTCTTTGATGTCCCTCTGCCATGCGCGATTCTGCTTTGGAGCCAATAAACTATGGACAGAAACCTCTACAAACTGTGAACTAAATAAACCTCTCCCCATTTAACATTGGATGTTGGGCATTTTGTCTTAGCAATGAGAAAAGTAACCAAGACAGCTTCCAAACAATGAAGTTGGCAATTAAGCTTAACTACCACAACCAGATTTCTTGTTAAGTCAGCTGGCATCATCATTAGGAAAAACAAAAGAACAGAGATTTTAGTGGTGTCTTGGTTATTTTTTTCTCGTTGCTGAGACAAAATACCCAACACCCAAAATGAAGGAAGGAAAGGTTTATCTAGCTTACAGTTCATGGAGGTCTCAGTCCATACTTGGCTGGTTCAGAAGCAGAGTGGCACGTGTCAGAGGGCAAACTGTTCATGGCAGCAGAGCACAGCAAAAACCACAAGTAAAAGGGAGGAATGGCTGCAAGCAGCCTCTTCTCTTCCCTTACATTGTAAACAGCCTGCCCCCACCTGGAGGGTGTGTAGCTCTCACACAATCTCCATGTCCTACTCTTCCACAGGCTCAGGATGTATACAAAGTAAGCGCCCTGGCTTCCTGCTGAGTCACTCAGTTAAACCGCCAGATTCCCCAAGTTGACACAATGTGTCAACCATAACAGTGGATTTTTTGGATTTAATCCAAATTCATGAGCTAACGAATACAATTCAGTTTTGGAAAGGCTGGTAGTATGTGTAGAATCTCCAAGTGAAGATGCCCAAGGAGTTGGATGTAGGAGTTAGAAGCTTAAGAGAGCTGTCTGAACTACATTAAATTAAATTAAAATGGAGAGCAGGCTTGAAGAATACTGATAAGTCACAAGGCAGTCAGCCTCACCCCCCTCGTGGGAAAACTTTAACTCTCAATATTTCTTTCGTTCCCTTACCTGTTCCACTTCAGTTCCCCTCGCCCACAAAAATTATCCCTGCCCTCATTCATTCTGGCATTTCACCTGCTCAGGTCATTCTGACCTGGGCAACTCCTGCCATTTGGCTATTCTGCCCAGGACGCCCCTCCCTGCTGCTTGGGCTATTCTGGCCTGGATGCCCTCCCCGCCGCTCGGGGCTCGGCCTCTTCTGGCCCAGGGATATCTCCTTACCCCACCACAACCCCGCCAAAAAAAAGAGCTTAAAGGCCCATGCTTTCCTCAGCTCGGTGCTACCTTGGTCTGCTAGGTAGCCTGCTACTCTGTCCCTCCCCCAATGAAGACTTCTCTCGTGTCAGAAGGTCTGGTCTGGTTCCGTGTGGGCTCTCAGTTTCTATCAAATACCTAAGCACATAATACCAAGTAGATGTCACAAGTGACTTCAACATTACTTGATTTGCAAAACTAGGTGAAATTTAACTTGAGTCATTTCAGGTCAATATTTATGTTAGAAACAAAACAATTTCAACCAACTGTAAGCAGCCACCTAACATTATGACTATGTAAGT
>PVLD010037303.1:0-10359 GCA_004027595.1 Dinomys branickii | reverse complement strand
TTACAAGATACATCATGACACCCCATTGCCTCAACTCTTTTATGATTTCCTACTGTCTAGAATGAGGTAAAAATGCACAATCCTCCCTACAAACAGATGGTCTTTACCTCAGTCTGATAAAAGCCATGAGAAACCAATAGCTAACATCATACTAAATGGACTGAAAGCATTCACTTTAAAATTAGGAACAAGACAAGGACGTCCACTATCCTAAGTCCTATTCAATACAGTTCTGGAAATATTAGCCAGAGCAATTAGATAAGAGAGAGAAATAAAAGGAATAAGGACAGAAAAGGAAGAAGTGCAATTATCATCGTTGGCAGACGCTGTGATACTCTACGTAGAATACCCCCAAAACTCCACCAAAAGGCTTACAGATTTAATAACCAATTTCAGTAGTGTAGCTGGATACAAAGTCAACATTTAAAAATCAATAGCATTCTGTACACAAACACACTGAGACAGAAATTTAGGGAAACCACACCTTTGATAATAGCATATAAAAAAACTGAAATACTTAAGAACCAACCTAACAAAGAAAGTGAAAAACCTATACAGTAAAAATTATAGTACTCTGAAAAAAGACATTGAAGAGGATTTCAGAAAATGGAAAGATATTTCTTGCTCATGGATAGGAAGAACCAACATTGTGAAAATGGCCATACTCCCAAAATTGTTGTAGATTCAAGGCAATCTGAAATAAAATACCATTAGTATGCCTCACAGATATAGGGAAAACATTCCTACAATTCATCTGGAATCAGAAGAGGCCTAGAATAGCGAAAGCAATCCTAAGAAACAAAGGAAAGGCAGGAAGCATCATAATCCCTGACTTGAAATTATACTACAAAGCTACTGTAAGAAAATCAGCATGGTACTGGCAAAAAAAAAAGACCTGAAGATCAGTGGAACAGATTGGAAGATGCAGACACAGCTACAAACACACTCAGCCACCTTATCTTTAACAAAAGGGCCAAATATGTTCACTGGAAGAAAGCCTCTTTAATAAATGGTGCTGGAAAAACTGGCTTTCCACATGTCAAAGACTAAAACTAGACCCACGTCTATCACCACTAGAGTCAAATGGACTAAAGCTTTAAATATTAAAACAGAAGCATTCAACTTACTGAAAGAGAAAGTAGGTAGAAATTTTGATTGAAGACATAGGGGTAGGCAGAGAGTTCATGAACAAAAACCAAACTGCAAGGAAATACTTCAAAGAATCAACAACTGGGATCTCATCTTATTGAAAAGTTTTTGCACATCAACAGAAATAATGAAATAATCAACGGAGTGAAAGAAAACCCACGAACTGGGAAAAAATTTTAGACAACTGTCCCTCTGACAAAGGACTTCTATCTAGAATATATGAAGAATTCTTTAAAAAATCAGGACACCCAAATTCAAAGACCCAATCAAAAAATGGCATCTGAGATAAATACACACTTCTCAGATGATGAAATACAAATGGCAAATAAGCACATGAAAAAATATTCAACATCATTGGTCATCTGAGAAATGAAAATTAAAACAACACTGAGATGCCTTCTCACTCCAGAAAGAATGGCTATCATCAAGAAATCAACCCATAACAAATGCTGGCAGGTCTATGGGGAAAATGGAACCCTTTTCCACTGCTGGTGGGAGTGTGCAACGATTGTGGAAATCAATGTGGAATATTCCCCTTCTAGGGATTTCCTCAGAAGAATGAAAAACATCATACCACAGCCATATATGTGTACCTATGTTTACAGCAGCACAATTCATCATAGCTAAATCCTTCAAACAACCCAAATGCCCATCAACTGAGGAATGGATATTAAAGATGTGATATTTTTATACAATGGAGTATTAGCTATAACAAAGATAAACTGAAGGCTTTTGCAAATAAATAGATGCAACTAGAGATCATATGCATAAGTGAAATAAATCAGACCCACTGTACTGCCTCCCTAGTGTAAGAACCTGAAAGAGTAAATACAACACCAAAGGTATGATAGATATTGTAAATAAAGGAAAGAAAATGCTCAAAGGGAGGAACAACTGGGATGAGGGAAAGGAGAAAAAGAAGGGGAAAAAATATATATATATACACACATACATACATATATGTACATATACAGAAGGATAGCTGGGATAGTTGTACTGCTGAGGTCTCAGTATATTGAAAGAACAGTTAGTGCTTAAATTTTTTTGACCAGTGCTGCACATCTGCCACTCATAATCTGAACAACTAATTTGAAGACAACAGTATACAATGTAACAACCATTGGTTGCTTCCTATCACCTTGTTTAGTGAAGCTCTGTATCGTTTCTAATGTTTTATTGTTTTTGTGTTACTTTGTTTTTGCCTGATTTTACTCTTTAAAATAAAACATAATCCTGCTCAGATCTCCTGCTTCTCATGTCACTCTCACCTTTGCTTGCCATATTTCAGCGCTGATCATTTCTTTACTTAATAAATGAAACCATACACTATCACGTATGAACATTTATAAGTACTGTACCATCTGCTGTAAAGTGTCATAGTTCAGGGCTTAACTCAGTTAAGGTATTAAACTTATCAAGGACGTCTTTATTGACTTGAATACTGTCAAACAATTTTCCATTATTCCTCTGCATTTTCCCACAACCTTTATCCCACTTTTATAATTCATCTTTTCATCACTAACAAAAATATTCTAGATGCAAGAAATACAGAGACAAACTCACTGCTTTGACAGAGCTTGTCTTTTAGTGGGGCTGAAAACTAGGAAAAAATAAAAAAGTGTTCATAAGGAAAATAAAATGTAAAAATTACGCACGTGTTTATACATGTGTCCGTAAGTTCTTGTGACACCATGACATTTTACATGGTCAAAATATATAATTTCGACAGTACTACTTTGTTTTTTGGTTTTTTTTTTGAGACAGGGTTTCAGGCTGACCTTAAACTTGATATCCTCCTGCCTCAGCCTCCTGAGTGCTAGGATTATAGGTGTGTGCCACTACACCAAGCTAGGCTAATACTGTCCTAAATGGATTATTTTTTTCTTATTGGTAGGTTCTCCTACTAAAATATAAATTCTAAGAAGGCAGGGACCGATTATCTCATGCACTGTTGTATTCACTTTGGTACAGTGACTAGCAGTGTAGGCTGCTATAAATATTTGATCAGCGAATGAATAGTTACTTCAACTTTTGAAGTCTGGAGAAGGACTGATGGTATAGTTCAGTTGCACAAGCACTTGCCTGGCAAGTGCAAGGTCCTGAGTTCAATTCCTGATACCAAAACAGAATTAAAAAGTCTGCAGAATGAATAATGTGAATGCTTTAACATTAAACCCTAAAAACCTCTGTGGCAAACATTATGAAAACTTATAAAGGTGGTAATACAAAATGTATTGCAAGTTATACTGGAATACTTTATTAAAAGGATAAGAAACCAAAAAATCATGGAGATTAGTATCACTGCTAATATCGTTCATTTAGAAAGATAATGTCAGTATATGAACATGGTTATAAGACACTAAAATTCTTCCCTTTCCTCAGGTTCACCTTAGGCTTTATCTAAGCATAAACTAAAAGGATTTTTTGAAATTTACATCACCTGTTATTTGGCTTTATCGTGGTCTTTTAGCCTCTCTGGTTCATCCCATCAGAACTTAAACTAAATCAGAGCTCCACAGAAACCTGAAATTTACCACAGCAAAGGTATAACATCTCCATAACGACTACAGTAACAAGTGGAAAGCTGTGTTTTGAGTTTCCAATCTCAAAACCAAAACACTGCACAGGGCATCACTTGTAACACAAACTGCACCGTTCTCAGGCTTCTTCTAACCAAATAAGAATGAAGGTAGTATAAATAAACAGGAAGAAATTAATGGAGAAAAACTCACACCCTTTCCATATTTTCTTACTTGATAGGAGCTGTCTTGCTTTTTTTCTCTGCTATGCTCAAGCAAGAAAAATTACTTTCCCCTACACCTATTAGTTTCCATTCATACAGGGGAGTATATTGAGTACCTACTATATTTAAGTAACATGCTCTTAAAAAGTGAAAAACAAGACATACCCGTAATCTCTCTTACAGAATCTGACAGTACTGACGTTTTGTTTTTGTTGAGACAGTCTCATTATAAAGTGAAGAAAGGCCTTGAACTCTGTCTGCACACCCCAGGATAGCTTCCAACTCCGCAGCGATCTTCTTGTCTCTGCCTCCTGTGGGTGCTGGAATTACAGGTGTACCGCACCAAGCTGGCCTAATGTTCTTTCTTAATTTTTAAATTACATTTTACTTTTTTTATCCCATAATGTTTATAAATAGCTACCTTTTAAATTATTATTTAGATACATTGCATATGCAAAGAAACCTTTCAAACAGAAATGGTGGAGAACTCCCCTAACCTCAGATTGAAGCAGAAGATCGTTAAATGCAGGCCAGCGTAATCAACTTGAGTTTCAAGCCCTTCAAAAAGGAGAAAAAACCCTCCACACACTCCGAAAACAAACTTTGCAAAATTATCTCAAGAGTTACTATTTTTAACAAACACTACTCAGGTTGATGTACCTAAACACAGTTAGAAACTCAATTACCGGTGTAAATACTGCATCTACAGTCAAGTTAAGCAACAGGAAAGTCCTTGGTCCACGGCTCCCATGAAACCCAGCCGTATTCTGCGGTCCTATGCAGGCGAGCAAAAGGCCGCTGCCACCACCGGCCCGATCCCCGCAACTGCGCTCCTGCGGGCCGCCATCTTCCTCTGCCCACGCCGCCGCCCTCCACCGGCTTGGCTGCTGCCCGTGGGAACTGGGGCTGCCAGGGGCCCCGGGCACGGGGCGAGGGCTCGGTGCCAACACAAAGGCGCGAGGCGGGCAGCCCCAGCCCGCCCGTCTCCTCCTCAGGCCTCCGCAGCCGCGCAATTCAGAGACGGCGACTGCGCTCCCGTTCTGGCCGCTCTGCACGCCCGCCGCTCATGCACGGCCTCCCTGACCAAGACAGCGGGGAGGGGACAAGAGGAGGCCGTGCACGCACACGCCCATGCGCACCTTACGATGGCTGCGCCACCCACCCAGAACAGGCCTCCGCAGCCGTTGGGCGCCGCGACCCTCGCTCCTCCCGTCACCGCCCCGCCCTGTTGAGAAAGCCGACAGGCCTGTGTGGGAAGAGCAGGGCTGGCCCGAGACTCCGCCCCACGAGGCCCCGCCCCCTGGACCCCAGTCCCGCCCCCCCCCTCCGGCCCCCTGGTCCCAGGTCCTGGGGTGCCTGGCATGTGGGAGTTTGGCCGCATCTTTACTATTCTCTCTACTTAATTTAGACTTCACTGTACCTTATTCTGCTTACTCTTTCTTGATTATACGTTCAACCATCTTTCCTCTCTGTTCTCTCTGGGCTTCAGTGTCCTAAATCCCTTATCCTGAGTAAATCCTGTTACCTAACTTTCTTGTTGGGACACAGACAGTATAGCTGAATAAAATTACTCAATTGAGAGGACTGATTCTGTTTCTGAGGAACACCTAAATAAACCCTCCAGCTTCATTTGCTCAGAGTTGACTTCAAAATTACTAATTGTGGAGATTGCACAGCTGAACAACATAATATTAGTCTTTCCCACTAGCTTTGTTGGGGAACAGCCTATAATAGGCTGTTACATGTTGGATTTTCCCTTCCTATGTCTTCCAGCTTCCCCTAGGGGAAATGAATTCCAGGAGTCACTGAAAGGGAAAATTCTGGGACCAAGCCCCTGTTGTATCCCCAGAAATGTGCACTTCCCAGGTGAGGGTGCAGCTGGGGCTTAAAGGGCTCATCCTCAATTTTTTTCCCTCACTAGTTACAAAACTGCCCTGCGGCCTCAGGAGAGGCAAAGGGACCTAAAACCCTAACAAAGGCTCTGTCTCCACAAAGGAACAGGTCAAGCCACTTCCATTGTCTGAAGAGAGCCAGGGAAGGTGCCATCATGGTTTTCCTCTTCTCTGTTGTTGCTTGCCTGGGAGTTGGCCTGCGGTGGGGAAGATCCCCCCATCAGCAGGAAAATGTAAGTGGCATTTTAAAGAGGAGAGAGAAATCACGTCAGTCTGTGTAAGAGCCTACACAAGTTCAACACATGTGGAGCTGCTTGTGCAGAACAGTTCCCAAGAAGTAGCCAAAGGCTTTGAGAAGTGACCAAGATGTCAACCACCACTCATCATGCAGAAGAACCAGGAGGCCATGGACACCATCACATAGCAGAGGCTGGACTCTGCAGAGACAGTATGCGAGGCAGTCTGACCCTGCTGCCTTGACCACTTCCCAAAACAACAGAACAAGGGCAAGGAGCACTTGCCTGAGGATTTTAACAGGAACCAGGGGCTCACAAAACAACCATCAAACTGCCCAGGATACTACCCCAAAGTATACAACAGAATATACAGAAAGTGAGGAAACTCTGAACAGTTCTCAAGGCAAAGGACAACATTCAGCCAGGAAACAACCCACATAGAGGGAGCATCATGCAAAGCAGCTACTACTGAAGCAGAAATCCTGACCTAACTGCAGCCATTTTGTTCAAGAAAACTGCACTCATTCTTGTCTTTGCCACTAACTCAGCTAAATCATGTGACTTGTCATCAAATGGAAACTTCTGTGAATATGCCAAAAACAACTTTGCTACACACTGTCAGGCTAGATCCCAAGTAGCAACCAAGACCACCAGGACAGGCAAGATTAAGGCAAACAGCAATATCTTTATTTCAGGCTGGGTGCAGCCTGGCCAAGGGTGAAAAATCCATTGGTCCCAAACAAAGGAAGGAGGCCTATTTTATAGACTATTTTAGGTACGGGAGGGGGAAATTCCACTGAAGATGGTGGAAAATTTGTTTTTCTGGGTTGACTGGTGGGTCTGGTGCCTCTGGGAGAGGCACGTGCAGGAGGACATGGGCATGTTGCTGATTTACAGCATGACATTCTGTAGACTTAGGGCATTTCCTATCAGCCTGAGAACTAGGCCTGGGAACCACTGTGATTCACAGATTTATGTTAGTCTCTCAAGCTGAGCGAGGGGCTTTCTGTTTGAACAGACTGGTTGTCTGCCAGAATTTTTCTCTCCAAGTTTGGTGGGGTAGAATATGAGGGCCCTAACACACACGACTATGCTCACCACAAGACACTCGTGGTACCGTAGCCTACAGCTGAAAGCTGATCTCATTACCCTAACTTCTGTCTCCCCCTCTGGGAAAAAGACACCCTCTCTGTAATCACCACCTCAGACTTTGTTGAGCCCTTTTGTTTCTGGTACTGAAAATTGAACTCATGACCTTGCACTTGCCAAGCAGGCACTCATGCCACTGAGCTATATCCCCAGCCCTACCACAGACTTTGAAGATTTCTCTCCTTGGGATTACAAGCATCATCCTTTTTTTTTTCCTGAGCTCCTGGCTACTGTTGACTCAATTTTTTCCACAACACTATAACCATCCTCAAAGAAAGACAGGCAAATATTCTTGATATTAATGGAAATAAATAATTGTCCATGAGAAAAATAACAAGAGTGAAAGAGTTTTCAGGTCACTAAATAACAACCTGAAGAACAAGGAAAATGAAAAAAGAACAACAACAACAAAATAAGAGTCTGAGAAAACAACATAAAGAGCTCTAGTGTCTGAGCCACAGGAATGAGTAAAGGCGTAAAGGGGCTGAGGAACAAAACAGGTAAGGAGAAGAATGGTAGGAAAGTCACAGCTCATGTAAAACAGACTGAAGATGCTGAAAAGTCTCACCAGACCATGCTCAACCCAATACACAGCAAGCATGAAGACAAGTCTGGAAAGAACTCAGAGAAAGGACATGTCCAATGCCAGGAAATAGTGAGACAGTCTGAGACTTCCCTTCAGAAAGTCTCCAGCCAGGAGACACTGAGACAGCGTCTTTCAGGACTGAGAGAAAAGATCACCCCCAGGTCCTACATTGTGTGATGGAAGTATTAAGGCCCACAAAAAGTAAGCACAAAGGTTAAAGGAGGGCGGAGTGAGAGAATTTATTCCTAGAAAACTTGCTACAGAAATACGCAAAAGGAATTTCTTCAGGTTAAAGGCAAATGAAGGGAAAGGCAGGGTGTAACTCCAGGAATCAAGGAAGAGGAACGGAACTTTGTTAAATGAGATTGGTTACTCCTCTCTTAAGTTCCCATACAGGGCGTCTTGGTTACTTTTCTCTCCTGGCTGAGACAAAATACCCAATGCCCAAAATGAAGGAAGGAAAGGTTTATTTAGCTTACAGTTTGTGGAGGTTTCAGTCCATATTTGGCTAGTTCTGAGGCAGAGTGGCACATGGCAGAGGGTGAACGTTCATCACAGTGGACAGCACAGCCAAACCACCAGCAAAAGGGAGGAATGGCCAGCAAGCAGCCTCTTTCTACCTTCCTTATGTTGTAAACAGCCTACCCTGACCCAGGAGCCATGCAGCAATCACACTCTCCCCATGCCCTTCTGTTGCACAGGCGACTCCCCAAGTTGACACAATATCAACCGTAACACAGGGTAACTGCAGGAAGATTCACAAGCCGTGATCCCAAAGCTTCTAAGTCATGCAGCTGCTGCTCTGCCAGGAGCCCCTTCCCCCAAGTGCTAGAGGGGCTGACAGCCCCTCCCCAGACTGCAGGAGCTCGTTCAGCTGTCACCTCAGCCTGCAACCTTTTGCATGTCGTCCCTCAGCATTTCGGGCTCCTGTACCTATCTTGCTCCCCAGGGGCAGAAGGACCTTCCTCCCCAGCCAGTTGCAAAATGTTGCAGACATGGAGCGTGCAATGCTCTTTACCTTTTGTTCACCCAGGCTCCTCCAACCGCCTGCTTGTCTGCCTGCCTGCTGGCGAGTGCATCCCTCTTGCGCTCCAAAGCCTTGTCCCAGCAATGAAGAACCATTGCAGTTTGGACTGTGGAGTAGTTGGCTGCTCTAAGAAGAGCGCTCCCCCTGATTTTTGCGAAGAAGCATCCCACGTTCTCCAACAGCTCAGGTGTGCAGTTCTGGGGTTTGCTTGGCCCTTCAGCCCTGCCCCTGCGGGCGGGGGTACTTTCCCCAGGGCCCAACTGCCTGGGGCCCTCACTGCACCTGCCCAGAGCCCTGGTTGGTACAACCCACTTAGCCACCTGTGCCCCGGGATCCAGTTTTCCACATCACCGCAGGCATCCAGGCTTCACAGCAGCGCTCTGGAAAGAGTTACCCAGAACACTGCTCCTGTACCTTGCAGACCCCTGTGGTCAGCAGGCCGGTTGTCTTGAGAGGAAGTTGGTGGTCTCTGCCAGCAGTTTTCAGGTATCCTGCAGTAGCCCAGCCCCCAGCACTGTGTAGACTGCTTCCCTCCTTGCCAATGGAGCAGCAGACTGAGCAGAGGTGGGGCGCCGAGGGTCCTGGGGGGCTACCATCCCCATTCAGACCCGTGGTAGGCCGGCGAGGCCTGATTCCTTACATCCTGATGCTTGGGCTTCTGCCCAGAAACCTCCACAGGCAGTGCTCAGGAGATCAAACTGCCTCCTGCCCCCAGCCCTCCGGTGTGAGCTTGACTGGGAGAAATGCCATGGCCAGCTCCTACAGCTCCACCAGAGGGCTGCCAGGATAATGCAGGAGGGCTCTAGTCACTGCATGCACCAGGCCACCCCTAGAGTTGGCCCAAGATTCAAGGGAGCACAGCTCCCAGAACCTGGGTGCAGCTCCAGAAATTTCCCAGGAGACAGGAAAGGAGAAGGTGGGGAATGAGAAGGTGGCAGACAGGCCATCGGCAGAAGCAGAAGCAAGGAAGGATGTCATGCTCAAAACAGTGGGCGCTGGCCTAGGAAAATGAAAGATCCTCCTCTTGCGGCCTAGGCGAGGGGCCCTTCTGATACTACCACCACCTCCCCAAGTAAGTTATAAGGTCACCGAGGAACATGTAGCTCGGGAGAAGGAGTCAGCCTCCCAGCTAATCAAGAGAGCATTGATTGGTAAGTCCCAGGCCCCAAAGGTAAGCAACACCATGCAGCCTGCCTGATCTACTTGCCCTCCTGCCCCAGAGCCAGCTCCTTCACCCTCTGTTCCTGCAGGGAAGAGCAAGAACACAAAGTCCCAGACCCCCAGGGAGAGCAACACCACACAGCCTTTCCCCTTTCCTTGCCCAACTGTCCCTGGGACTGCTCCACCCACAATTCCTGCTGGGAAGAGCAAGAACAAAGTCCCAGGCTCCCAAGGAGAGCAACACCACACAACCTGCCAGCTCTCCTTGCCCACCTGTCCCTCGGACTGTTCCTCTATCCATGATCCCCACAGGGAAGATGAAGAAAAGGAAGGGGCAGGACTCCAAGGTCTCTGGGATAGGTCTAGCACCTGCTGCTGTGGCCACTTTAGAGCACTCTGGGTCTGGAAGGAAATGT
>PVLD010037302.1:0-10359 GCA_004027595.1 Dinomys branickii | reverse complement strand
CTATGAAATACATTATATGCCCCTTTGCACACTTTATATCCCTACTTAAGGGCACCCTCCAAGAGCTGCTTCCCTCGCCCACCATAACTCCTTGCTTCACTCATCCACATCTTTACTCTTGGCTGACCTCTATTTGACCTTTCCAGAAACAATCACTCTTTGGTATAAACACTCTGAATATGTTTTCACTGTATTTAACATCTAGATATGTTATGCTTTTTAATTAGCCCACATTTGCAGTATGTAATACTTTCACTCCTTGTGTACAGTTGGTACATGCACATAACACATGTTAATTCCTTTTCTCATCCCTTCTCCTTCTCTCCCTCTTCCTCTGTCTCTTGACTTACTTCCCAGTTGAGAAAGGTTTATGCCCCTACTTCCTCGCATCTGTCTTTTACTTTGGTCTTTATTTATAATTTGGTTTGCTCATAGAAGAGAAAGTATGCAATATTTAGCTTTATGAACATTTATTTTGCTTAACATTATACTCTCAAAATGCATCCATTTCCTACTGTCCATATTATTTTGTTATTTGTGTTTGCATGTATTTTCATTCACTATGTATCCTACTTCCGTGGATAGGGTAGTTATAACAAAAGATCTTACGTTATGACAGATATTCCCCTTGAGATTGTGGGACATGAAGCTGTATTGATAGTGAATGGCTGAGCAACCAGCAGTACGTAATTAGCTAAAATGTCATTTCCCATAAAAACAACCTCACAATTAAATAAAAATCCCAGGATGTTTGTATTGTGGGCTCAGTATTTCCCCTTGTCATTCCAAAAAATGAAGTGGCAAATAGTTAAATGAGAACTAGAATGGAAGAGGGGTGTATAAAATCTCAATTTAGTCACATATTCTCCGGTTCTCACCCATACCCTTTAAACCAGATGCTTGGTGATGTTTTACCAATGTAGGTCTTTCCTAGAATAAGTTTTAGTAATGCTGGCAGGCATTTTCTTTTCTTTTCAAGCAGAACTCTTAAATGGTTGCTGCGGGTCTGTGAGAAAGAAGATATAAACTATACTCATTTGAAATCATTCCTTGTATTTACTGGGCCTGTTGTCTTTTTCCTTTCAGGCCTAGCTAAGAACATTTGGAGTGTTCAAGATCAATCACAAATATGTGTGCAGACATGTAGTACACACACATTCACTCCCTATTTTCTCCATAAGAACTAAGATTACTGGCACAGAGGCACAGAGCACTTGATTTCTTCTTTTCCAAAGGGGAGGTATTGAGATACTGTCTAGTGCACTTGAGGAAGATTTTTTCATAATATTTAATTGCTTTATTCCTCACAATAGAATGCTCTCTCCACACCTGCCTCCATGCAATTCGTCAGGAAAAGTTACCAATTTCCAAAAACAAAAGATAGATTAAGTGTACAAAACTCATTTTTATCTGAGCATGGTGGTACACACCAGTAATTCCAGCTACTTGCAGACCGAGGCAGGAGGATTTCGAGTTCAAGGCCAGTCTGAGCAATTTAGGGAGACCCTGTCTCAAAATAAGAAGGGTAAAGTTTGTAGCTCAGTAATAGAGCACTTACTTGGTTAGCATGTGTGAGGCTCTGGGTTCAATCCTCACCACTACAAAAAGGTTTTGCTAAAAAATGTTTTAAAAGGGTTGCTTTTAGACAAGGATGAACCAGGAAATGAAGCAAACCAGAAACTCTTTTCATTGGTGGAAAGGCTAGCTCTGCCATATCACTGTCCATCACTGGGGTAGACAATGGAGATTTGCAGTCAAGACTGCAACCAACCCTGCTGGGGCCAAGGTGTGGAGAGAAAGTAAGCAAGAGCTGGTGTTCCAGTGGCTACCATATTATATAGATGATATAGATATAGATATAGATAGCCTTGAAATAAAAAATACTATTTAGAAATATCACTTAGAATAAAGTGTTTCAAGATTCTGATGCTTCATAAAAGCCTTTCTATTCAAAATTGTTTCTTTTTAACTCTAATTGGTAATGAGAGATGAAAGTGATCACTGAGGTGAAGAAATCTGACAATGAGCACGGAGTTCACTTTCATCTGTAGTAGTGAAGACCTTGAATCAACTGGAAATGTTCAGTTGAGCTGTCTGTAAGAGCCACCTGAAAGGCGATGATAACTTTTCTTTGTGGACTTCCAGGTGAAACTGTCAGACAGTCGGGCTGATTCTGGCCTCAGTTAAGAAACTCCTTGTAATCACTGGATACTAGTTTCAGCACCTTTGGGGGGATGATATTGGCTGAAGATACAAGGGGTTATCAAAATACACGATAAATGTCTAAACTTTAAAAATGCATTTAAAGAGACACATTGCCATCAGTCCACCTCCACACCCTCCCCCTGGCTTTGAGCACTCTCATCCCATCACCCTTGGTAATTTCTGAAGCAGTGCAGGAAGATCTCTCTTTGAATGTCTTAGTTGAATAGTCCTGGCTGTCTCAATGATCTGAGTAGATTCAAAAGGCTGACTTTTCGTGGTCATTTTGACTTTGGGGAAGAGCCAGAAGTTACACGGTGCCAGACTCAGGGACTAAGGTGGAGGAGGGTACACTCTGATGTCTTCCCAGGCCCGCCTTTCCTTTGGATGGCATTCAGCAGCAGAATTCACCGTATTTTTTTTATCACAATTCATAAAGACACAAGAGAGAACCTCCAAAATTTCTTCAAAAAGTGGCAAGTTGCCTGCATTTGTCTGTGCATGCCTCATGTTATCTTTTTTACTGGCAGAGAAGTACTCCGTTATATATAAATGCCACATTTTCTTCATCCATTCTTATGTTGATGGACATATACACTGTTTCCAAGATGCAGCTATTGTAAATTGTGCTTCCATAAAAATGGGTATGCACGTATCATTGTAATACGATGATTTTGACCCTTGTGAAGATACCCAGAAGGGACATTCATAGGCAACTCAAAATATGTATATATGGCAAAATAAAGATAGATAAATAGGAAGGAGGTAGATGTTCAAGTAATTCCCCAAATTATCTATTCCATTATTTTACAAATATTCTATATATGCTAATTTGTTTCATAGATACTAATAGCTTCTCTGTTCATTGAAAGGAAAATTTTGTCCTTTTATTTGTTGGTTTTGTCTCTGTAAGAGAGAGTCTCTTCGATCTGACTCATACTCTGAGTAACATATTGGCCATTCTTTGAAGATCATGATACACAGTATATTAACTATTATTATTTTCTAATTATTCTGTTAGGAAATTTTGTTTTATTTTCATGGAAGTAAGAAGAGTGCTGTTTTGTTTATTAATAGCTACTTGTATCAAACTGAAATAAAGAAAAAGAAAGTGGCAAGTATGATGGGATAAGCATGTTCAAAGCAAGGGGGGAATGATGGCAATGTGTCTTTTACTGTAATAAGTTGTTTTATTTAAACATTCACCGTATGTTTTGATGTGCTGTTGTTGAAAGGAAGAGCTGTGCTGTCACTGGGGACAGTTGGTAGATAGAGAGTCACATCTGGGAATGGAAAGGACACTCCTTCACCTTGTGAGAGATTAGAGCAGGTTATGGACTCAGGATCCTGTCTGATTTTGAGACTTTCATGTAGCCCTGGGCGGTAGGGCTCATGTCTTACCGTATTCTCAGTTCCACCTCAGCTTGCCTTGCTGGAGCAAGGGCCACATCATGCTTGTGAGCCCCTGTGGACCCTTAAAACCAAAAGCACCAGCAGGCCTAGCCCGCCCGTAACTTGGCAAGGTTTGAAAACCTGTGATTCCAGTGAGTTAGCCAGGGTGAGATAAGTGGTCAGTCGGAGGAGGTATTTCCTTTAGGTTCCCTCCAGAGCCCCAGCAGTGGCCACAGAGCACCTTGGGCACTCCAGGAAAGGAAGGGGGTGCTCTGCAGAAGAGAGAGGAAGCTAGAGGGTCACTGTATCTAGTGGAGTGGGAAACTTGAGACTTGAATTTCATACCGCTACATAGGGAAGAAACAAAAGCATTTGAGTATTTTGAGTATTAGAGTATAAAAGGAAATTGCAATGCCTATAGCATTAGAAGGTTCTCATGAACAGTGCAAAAGTGAGAGGTTTCAGGAAGCAACATTATATTGCAACTGTTTAAAGTTTTAATTTGGTTTTGGTCCCATTCCCATGCCCATGCCAACTGACAACCCTCAGCATGTCCAAACTGGCCTTATTGTTAACTGCACCCACATTTTCTGCTTTAGATTAGGATCTGTCTAACCCTGTGTGTGAAGTACTTGTTTCTGTTTTGTTTTACCATGGGTCTTAGTTCTGTATGAGACATATTAAGTCCACACTTAATAATATGAAGATCATTCTACCAGATTGTAAAAATGGAATACAGTGGAATCCCAGTGATTCATCCTAGCCTTATAGTAAGTCCCACCATGTGCATTTACCAATATTTAACCATTTCAACCAACAGAAAATGTCTAGAGAAGCAATCTGTCCATTTTTATTCTATTTTTAACCTAAAGTTTTTATTTTCCCCAATCTTTGCAGCTCTCAGCTTGGCCTGGAGCTATCCTTTAGGTCAGCTCACCTCCTTTCTTGTGCTGTTAAGACACAACTCAGTGGCAGACAGCAGGGAAATTTATAAAATATGTGAACCAGAGCTTTCTTTTATGAGAGGCGTGAGGGATGTTAGATGAAGATCTTAGACTATAGAAATAACTTCATTAGAAAAAAGGTAACCTTCTGTTATCCTGCCTCCGATGATAACATTCCAGTTAGGAGAAATAAAAGCATATGTAATCTTTTACCTGGCCCTACAAAACTAGTTCAGACAAAACAGTTAGACTATTGTCCTCTAAGATCACTTGAAGCAATCTATTTCAATGACCAGTTAAACATTAACAACCAAAGTGAGTGCCCCCTTTATGACCTATCAAATGACCTAGGATCATGGGTTAGATAAACCACACTTGTGGACATGGAAATATGTGCACCATGTAGAAATGGTCTTACTTTATTCATGGGAAGGGGAAAAAACACAGGAAAAGTGTTATTGGAAAGCTGGGGTGCGTAGGGAGGGAGCAACTAGTCATACTAAAATCACAAGGAAAAGGTAGGTTGGAGTTAAAGGCTGGAAGAAGAACAGCAGGGAAACCACTGTTGCTCTGGGCTGGCACTGTTGCAGAGACCATAAATACAGGCATGTATTTTATAGATGAATGTGTGTTTGATGTATGTATATATGTGCATATCATAAATGAGGGAAGATAGGCTCCTTTTAATTAGGCTGTGGCACCCATGAAGATGTTTGACAGCTCAGAACTCAGATGCCTTCCCCAAAACATATGCTTTCCCATTTTCCTCATCATTCTCTGAGGTCATATCTTATAAGAACTTGTCCTTGTCCTTGGCCAAGCAAAGAGCATATGCCCCAAACAGCTAATGTTTAGATAGCTATGGGCCTGAAATGTCCAAGCAAACATTCTAAGACTATGCCATTTGTATTTTCTTTGAAAGTAAATATAGTTTAGGCCTTTTCTTGGCAATGATGT
Source organism: Dinomys branickii (assembly GCA_004027595.1). Lineage (NCBI taxonomy): Eukaryota > Metazoa > Chordata > Mammalia > Rodentia > Dinomyidae > Dinomys > Dinomys branickii. Next base: position 4,864 of record PVLD010037302.1, on the reverse strand, counting down.
TTGTTAAAATTTCCCGAACCAATCAGGGATTGGCAAAGAATGCTCTTCTGACTTAAATGAAGGCGACCATATTTCTCAGCCATCCGCTGGAAAGCAATCGATGCTCCAGGCATCAAGTCTTTGGCAGGAGTCAGGAAAACTACATCTTGGTCTCTGTGCTCATGTGGATATCTTTCAGTCTGGCCTAACTAGTCCACTAAACTAGGAGATGTTCAATCCCTCCAAGAGAAACAATGGCTAGGGGAGAAGCAACATATTGTTGTATATGGATTCTTAAGCCCACCTGCTTAGACAGATGCATTCAGTTATAATCATCAGGATCAGTATACAACCATGTTGCTTGAATTTTCTTGGTGCTAAAATCTACTTGGTGGTCAGGGTTAGCCACATGATCTGTCACAAGTACACTTGCACAAGACTGTGTGTACTGAGAAGGATCTCATATGTAGGGTTCAACACTTTGCATTTATGTTCTGTAAGTGAAGTCTGGTGCGACAATAGAGCATATCCTGGGAACTCGGAGCCTTGTATTACCACATTCCCACTGCTCCTCACCTCCCAGGGCTGGGCTGACCTCTCACCCCCGCCTCCACACCCTGGTGCCTTAGCCACCCTTGCTCTTCTGGGCTCCACACCTGCCCAAGAACCAATGCCAACTCCCAGCCCATGGTACCCAAGTGTACCCTGTCCTTGTTTTTACCCACCGATTTTGCCATCCTCCTTCCCTGGAGAGGGCCAGGACCCAGGTGCAGAAAGAATTGAGGCCAGGCATGCTCTGTGCCAGTTGGGAAGAAGCACAGTCATGTGACATCTCTGGACCAGGAATATACTATAGCACATTTGAAGGGTGATGAGTGGGGTTACCCTCTTGTCAACCTCCCTTCCAGGTACTGAGCACATCCTGACACGGACATGGGCATGGACATGGCAGTCTTTAGGGAATCACCTCTCTGCCTTGATTACTGCAATAGGCCACTGGCAAGGGAAGACAGATTTATCCGCCCCTGCTGGGGCCCAGCCACCTCTGGATAGTAGCAGGGGTCATAATAGTGTGGGTGTTACACTGTAAGGTGTAGCCCCTGGGTGCTTGCGGGTTTCTGCACTCTCCCGGAAAATGCCCCCATGCCGAGGGAGAGCATGAAACAGTAAAAGAGACCACAGAAGAAAGGGGAAAGTTTTGTATTTTAGTACCTTCAATAGCATGTTTGCCCACTGGCTTTGGAACAAAGGGCCGTACATTTTCATTTCTCATTGATCTACACAAAGAAAAGCAGCCAGCATTCAGTGAGCACTTTCAAACATAAAGATTATCAAGCCTTGAGAATTCGGATTCAGTAGGTATACACCACTTTTCAAACTTAGTTATGCATATGAATATTCTGGAGAACTTCATTCTTCACAGCCCCAGCCACTAAATATTCTGATTGAGTCTGGATAAACCCCCAAATCTGCATTTTACAAACACCCCAGAGGATCGTACTGCAATTGGTCTACACACCACGCTTGGAGAGATACTGCATATGCAAAGGCACAAATACTGGAGTCAGTCACATGTTAAAAAGAGATAGGAAGATTGTTAAATCTGGGTGGTAGTCACACTGGTGTTTACTGTATTACTATGTAGATTTTTTCCATGATTTTACAACTTTTCGAAATAAAAAGTGATAGCCAGGTAGAGCAGGAGAACGAGAATTTGGAAAAGTGGCGCAGAGGCCTATAATGAGTTGCCCTGCTAAGTCTCCAAGTAAAAAGCTAGTGTTTCAGGATCTAAAATAAGAGATATTTAGTAAGTTGAATTCAGGACCAAAAGAATCTTCAAAAGAACTTGTTCCGAGGACCATCTCAGACCCACACTTTTCCCTTTTTATGAATGAGTTTGTGTTTAAGGCTGTGTAGTTCTTTGGTAAGAAAGGCATCAGTTGTGGGAGAGCTAGTGCTCTGAAAGAGGTTACTAAATGTTGAATGTGCCCTCTAGTGTTTGCACTTGTCAGCTTTCTTTCTGAAAATGTGAATCAAGGAAGGCCACTGATTATATTGGAACTGAAATTCTCTAGGTAGACATGGAGGTGGTGAAAATATTCATTACCCTTTGCAATGAATATACAGATGAAAGAATGAATTGGTCTCTTATCTAATAATAGGCTAAACACAACACTCAAACACCTTTGTCCATGTGGCCCAAAATCAAGCACAGCGAAGGAGGGCTTTCAGTACAAAGGCAGCTTCCACACCCAGCCAGGGAAGGTTAGAATATGGTTAAGGAAGAGAGCAAAACTTGTGCAAGGCCTCCTGCTCCTCACTCCCTGGGCAGCTATATATGTAGCCCTTGTGGAGGCCTTAGCTCTTACTTCATATTATTCTAATTTGAAAGGAACTTGAAAAGAGTGCTGAAAAATAGTCATTCTGTTTCTAATGAATTGTAGCAAAGAGATTTCCTCGTGTAAGGACAGGAGACTTAATGGTACCTACTCACTTCAAGAGGCTGAGTCAGAATTTCCTAACATAACTGTCTGATCCCTATGAAGCAATTTGTGCCATCAGAGAATCTGCCTCACCTGCACAACGAGGGCTAGGACCCCAAGTCACTCAAGGAAGCCATTTCTCGGGTCTGCCTCTGCTGGGACCCCTCTGTCTCTCATTGCTCATTCTCTCCAAGATAGTGACACAAATGACTTTTTGGTTTGTGCTACCGAAACCCTAATTCATCTGCAAAGCTGACACTTTTCCAGAAGCCTTCCATTTATGCCAACACCTAGAAGCCAACTGTTTGCCCACTCCTGTAAATGCCATATGTACTTATATTGTTAGGGATCAAATATATTATGCAGTAAGGGGTTTAATTTTCTTCCCACAGGTCCTTTTGAAAAGTGACACTGAAGCATTCTGTGGAGGTTCCATTGTTAATGAAAAATGGATCGTAACTGCTGCCCACTGTATTCACCCTGGTGTTAAAATTGAGGTGGTTGCAGGTAATTAAACAAAAATGATAATAATCTGCACCATTGCTGGATGTTCCACATGACTGATGCACCATGCTTTATTAAGGCCCAATAGAACCATTGCTGATTAAGTTAGGCTAGTGGTACAGGGGGCCATAATTTTAAAACCTAACTTCTGACATCCTCCAAGCTCCATGGTTCTTTTTATGAATCTCTAAAGCATTTATGTCAGTGGGTTACAATTATTTATTGATTATTCTCAAGGCTTGGTAATCTTTATGTTTGAAAGTGCTCACTGAATTTCCCTACCAACCACGTAAGACTCCTATCTTTGAGACTAGATTGCCAGTTGCCACCACGTAGATACACAGGATATCTGTTTATGTGAAAAACTGTGACTGAAATGAATTTATTTCCAACAGGTGAATATAACATTGAAAAGGAAGAAGATACAGAGCAAAGGCGAAATGTGATTCAAATTATTCCTCACCATAGTTATAATGCAAGCTTTAACAAATACAGCCACGACATTGCCCTTCTTGAGCTGGATAAACCCTTGACGCTGAACAGCTATGTAACACCTATTTGCATTGCCAACAGGGAATATACAAACATCTTCCTCAAATTTGGATCTGGCTATGTGAGTGGTTGGGGAAGAGTATTCAATAGAGGGAGATCAGCTACAATTCTCCAGTACCTTAGAGTTCCACTTGTGGACCGAGCCACATGCCTTCGGTCCACGAAGTTCACCATCTATAATAACATGTTCTGTGCTGGCTACCATGATGGAGGTAAAGATTCATGTCAAGGAGACAGTGGGGGTCCCCATGTTACTGAAGTGGAAGGGACCAGTTTTCTAACTGGAATTATTAGTTGGGGTGAAGAGTGTGCAATGAAAGGCAAATATGGAATATATACCAAGGTATCTCGGTATGTCAACTGGATTAAGGAAAAAACAAAGCTCACTTAAATGAAAAATGCATTTCCAATGTTGATTCACTGGGATTGAAAATTAATTAGGCCCTTTACTAACTAATCACTTTCCCATCTCATGTTAGGTTAGAATATACATAATGAACAAATATTGATTTTTCTCTTTACATGGGAAAATTCCATCTAGAATTTGTATATTACTGGGGCAAGTTGATTAGAGAATGTAATCACTAGGGGAATATAATGTGGTTAAAAAAATCATGACCATTTCTGTGTGCCCCAACCTTGACAAAACTGTGAAGTTAAGTTCTCCACCCTGCCCATCAGGTAGTATGGCCTCTCCACCATGGTAACTCATCTGATTCTCCCTCGCTAGCAGCATTCTAAGTTCTGAATCTTTCTTGTCTCTCTCACCCAAACATCAGCATTCATTAGGGCTGTGTCCATGATATTTGGTCCAGTGTGACACAAGGCCAGCACTATACTACACTCTTTTTTTTTTTTTTTTTTGCGGTACTGGGGATTGAACTCAGAACCCTGCGCTTGCTAGGCAAGCGCTTATTCCACTGAGCTATATCCCCAGCCCCTATACTACACTCTTAACAGAAGGATGCAGGAGCACTCGACGGGCTGAAGCTCAGCAGTAGCACTACTCCTTTTCTTCTACTCTTATTCCTCAATCCTTTAGCTTTTCCAACTGCCAACCCCAAGTCAGTTCCTCTTTCTCACTCCCTCTCTCCCTTTCCTGCTCCCCAGCCATTAAAGGAGGGAAGGGGAGCATTTTCCTGTTTCACTGCTGTACACGGGTGTACATGTCCATCAAACTCAGGCTGGATTTTACTTTGGTATCAGACCTTACTTTTTAGAGCATAGAGGATGAAATAAGGTGCCTGAACAACATAAGGAGGGACAAGTCCCTTTCAGAGTTACTATATTTATCTATGAACTGTATATATGTCAATTAGTCATTCAGAATAGTTCCCAACGGGCTT
>PVLD010037301.1:0-10359 GCA_004027595.1 Dinomys branickii | reverse complement strand
GTGGCCTTCTTTATCTCTTTTGATTGTTTTTGGTTTGAAGTTTACATTGTTTGCAAACATAATAGCTACCCCTGCTTTTTTCTGGGGGCCTGTTGCATGGAGAATTGTTTTCCAACCTTTAACTTTCAACCTATGGATTTCTTTTTGAGTAAAATGTGTTTCCTGTATACAGCATATCGTTGGATTGTGTTCCTTAATCTACTCTTCCAATCTTTTCCTTTTGACTTTTGAGTTGAGGCCATTTACATTAATGGTTATCATGGTTATGTGTTGGCTTATTCTAGTCATGTTATTTACTTGAAGTTTTCCTTCTTTTGCTGAGTGTTTAATTATTTGTTCGGTTTAGGGAGTTATTTCTATAGCTGTTCTTGGGATTGTGGTCTCTTTTTTCTCTGTCTAAAATATCTTTTAGTGATTTTTCCAATGCTGATTTGGCACTCATGAAGTTCTTCAGTTGTTCTTTGTCGTGGAAATATTTTATTTCTCCATTGAATTTGAGGGATACTTTTGCAGGATACATCAGTCTGGGTTGGAAGTTGTTTTGTCTTCGAATCTGTAGTATCTCGCTCCAAGCTCTTCTTTCTTTCATGGTTTCCGTTGAGAAATCTGCTGTCATTCTGATGGGCTTTCCTTTATAGGTGATCTGTTTCCTTTCTCTGGCAGCTTTTAATATTGTGTTCTTTTGCTGGATATCTGGGATCTTGATTATTATATGCCTGTGCGTGTTTTTCTTTGGGTTATGGATCATCGATGTTCTATATGCTTCGGTTAGCTGAACTTCAGTATCTTTTAGCCTGTTTGGGGTATTTTCTGCTATTATTTCATCAAATATTCCTTTTATATCATTTGTGAGATCTCCTGCTGTTTCACACAGTCCCATAATTCGAATATTGTTACGCTTTGCCTCATCTTGCAGCTGTTGGATTGACTCTTCTTGTGTCTTTGATGATATCACGAGATTCTTCCTTTCATGCTCATAAGCTGCCATGCTGTCTTCAAGTTCTGAAATTCTATCTTCGGTTTCATTTAAACTTTTTTTCATGCTTTCACCGTTAGTTTTCAAATCCTGGCATTCTCTTTGGACCTGTTTCATTATTGGCAATTCATTCCTGAATTGCTCTTGTAACATTTCCATTTGTTTCTTATTTTCTTCTAGAATTTTGTCTATTTCTTGTCTGTGTGAATGGAACATATCTTCAATCATTGTTTTCAGCTCGTTTTTTATCTGAGAAATCATTGCGGGTATGTGGGTTATTTCTACTTTAAGCTCTTTCATGCCCTGTTGGAGTTGTTTCATTTCGGATGCCATCGTTTCATATCTTGAAGTTATGAGGCTTCCTGGTTCCCCTGTATCTTCACATTCTTAACTTGTTCTGGGTGGGGATGAGTTTTGAGACTACGTTTTGTTTCTCTGTTTTCCCATTTTTGGGTATCAGATTCAAAATGTGGAGCTATAAATTCCCCAGGCAGATCAGCAGGCGGACGTCTGCTGCAGAGGTTGCTCCAATGATTCCTACTCTTTGGGACAATGTTCCTTAAGCTTTCTGCTGAGATTTGTTCTTCTGTTTTCCCATTTTTGGGTATCAGATTCAAAATATTGAGCAATACATTCCCCAGGCAGTTCAGCAGGCAAAGGTCTGCTGCAGAGGTTTCTCCAATGACTTTTCTTTGGGGGAATGTCCCTTAAGCTTTCTGCTGAGAGTTCCGCTTAAAAGGCTGTACAGATATTGGTTAGATACTCCCTACCGAGTGACCTGGGTGAGGTGTGTAAGACTGCTCCCCGCCCTCCCAGGGTTCCCTGCAGGTATAGGGATGGATGTCCTCCCCCACTCGGTGATCTGGTCGTGAGCGCAGATAGCTCACCAGTTTTCGGAGTCCCTGCAGGCAGGAAGGTTCCAAGGTGCCAGTTTTTTGTGCTATGGTCGCGATCCGCCGCTTGCAGCCACTTGTTTCCTCGCGCTCTCCGGGTCTGGGGGAGGGAGCGGGATGCTGCGCTCCTCTGCTCCTCGCGCCACCCTGGCCACGGACAGCAGGCTGTCGAGAGTCTAGGCTGTGCCGCCTGCCCGATGCGCGCAAAATGTGGGATTGCCGGGCATTGCCGCTGCTAAAAAGCCGATCACTGTCGGGAGTCGCCGGAAAGCTGCGCTGGCTCGGGAGGCGGGAGGGACCGAGCTGGCTATGCGTCCAGCGCGCTTGGACCCAGCCAAGCCTCCTCCCCCAGCGGAGCATCTCTGGCTCCCAGCGTTTGGGGCTTTCTGCGCAGCCTGCCAGATGCGCACGAAATGTGGGACTGCTGGGCGTTGCTGCTGCTAAAAAGCCGATCTCTGTCGGGAGTCGCCGGAAAGCTGCGCCAGCTCGGGAGGCCGGAGGGACGGAGCTGGCTATGCCCCCAGGGTGCTCGGACCCAGCCAAGCCTCCTCCCCACGTGGAGCGTCTCTGGCTCCCAGCGTTTGGCTCTTTCTGCGCAGCCTGCCCGATGCGCGCGAAATGTGCTCTTCTATTCTTTTATCTATTTCTTCTCTCTATGTGCTGAACATTTCTTCCATTACAGTTTTCACTTCATTATTTGTCTGAGAGATTATTTCTGCTTTAATCTCTTTTGTGGCCTAATGGCGTTCTTTCTTTACTTCGAATGTGATCATTTCAGAAATTGCAGGTACGTGCTTAATTCTGCTTTAATCTTTTCTATGTCCTGATGGAGTTGTTTCGTTACTTTGGATGTAATCGTTTCAGAAATTGCAGGTGTGTGGCTTATTTACGCTTTAATCTCTTCTATGGCCTGATGGAGTTGTTTCTTTATTTCCAATGCAATCGTTTCAGAACTTGTAGGTATGTGGCCTCCTACTTCTCCTATATCATTGCATCCAGGACTTGTTCTGGGTGGGGTTGAATTCTGAGACTGCGTTTTGTTCTTCTGTCTTCCCATTTTGGATATCAGATGCAAAATATTGAGCTACAAATTACCCAGGCAGCTCACCAGGCAAAGGTCCATTGCAAAGGCTGCTCCAATGGCTCCTTCTCTTCAGGAGAATGTCCCTTAAGCTTTCTGCCAAGAGTTGTGCTCAAAAGGCTGCTCAGATGCTGCTTTGTGTGTCGACCTATTCCCTACCTAGAGATCTAGCTCGCAGCATGCACACGTCTCACCTGCCCAGAGTTCCACGCAGGCAGAGAGGCTGCCTAGGTGCTGCTTGTAGGCTGAGCTCCTCCCTTCCCAGAGATTCAGGTCGGAGTGTGCACACACCTCACCTGCCCAGAGTTCCACACAGGCAGAGGGGCCACCTAGATGTTGCTCTGTGGGCCGAGCTCCTCTCCTACCCAGAGATCCAGGTCGGAGCACGCACACGGCTCACCTGCCCAGAGTTCCACGCAGGCAGAAGGGCTGCCTACATGTGACTCTGTGGGCCGAACTCCACCCCGACTCAGAGATCCGGGTCAGAGCACGCACACACCTCATGTGCTCAGAGTTCCATGTAGGCAGAGGGGCCACGTACATATTGCTCTGTGGGCCAAGCGCCTCCCCAATTCAGAGATCTGGATCAGAGCGTGCACATTCCTCACCTGCCCAGAGTTCCGCGAAGGCAGAGGGGCCGCTTAGATGATGCTCTGTGGGCCGAGCTTATCCCCGACTCAGAGATCTGGGTTGGAGAGCGAAAACGCTTCACCAGACCAGAGTTCCAGGCAGGCAGAGGGGCTGCTTAGATGTTGCTCTGTGGGCTGAGCTCCTCCCTGACACAGAGATCTGGGTCTGAGTGCGCACATGCCTAAACTGCCCAGAGTATCGCTCCCAGTAAATCTTAGGAACAAGTGCACCACCTGTATAAGAGGCCGTCTTGAGCAAAGTGACTGTGTTTCCCTAACAAGATCTCGTTGGGAGAAACTAAAATCCAGTTCCACAGTGCTCAAAACTTTTTCTGTTAAAGATGCAACACATTCGATGTTCGGGGATATAGGGCATTCAGGGAAAGCAAAGCAGTGATTCTGAGAAACACCCAAAAGAAGCAGTTACAATTTACAAAATGCAGGGCTGTGCACAGTTTCAGGATCTAAGTTACAGGGAACACAAAACAGTGCGCAAGTATTTTGGAAAGTTTTGTGAAGGAGTGAACTTCTTCATACATGGGTTTCCCAGTAAATCTTAGGAACAAGGGCAAAACCTGCATAATAGGACTTCTCAAGCAAAGTGCACTGTGTTTCCCTAACACGAACTTGTTGGGAGAAACGTAAATCCACTTCAATTGTGCTCCCTACTGTTTCTATTAAAGTTGCAACACATTCTCTGTTCAGGGATGAAGGGTGTTCAGGGAAAACAAAGGAGTGTTAATGAGAAACACTGAAAAGAAACAGTTACAACTTACAAAATGCAGGGCTATGCAAAGTTGCAGGGTCTATGTAACAGGGAACACAAACTAGTGTGCAAGTATTTCAGGAAGTTTTATGCAACAGTGAATATCTTCATACACGGTTTTCCCAGTACACCATAGGGGCAAGCGCACCACGCAAACAAAAGGCCTTCTGAAGCAAAGTGCACTGTGTTTGCCTAAAAGGATCTCATTGGGAGAAACTTAAATCCATTTCCCCATTGCTTCCCTACAGTTTGTGTTAATGTTGCAGCACATTCGCTGTTCACGGCCATAGGCCTATCAGGGCAAGCAAAGCAGTGTTACTGAGAAACACTGAAAACAAGCAGTTACAAATTACAAAATGCAGGGCTGTGCATGGTATCAGGATCTATGTAACAGGGAACACAAACCAGTGTGCAAGTATTTCAGGATGATTTATGCAGCAGTGAATATCTTCATACATGGTTTTCCCAGTGTATATGAAGGCAAGTGCACCACACATATAAAAGGTCTTCTGATCAAAGTGCACTGCGTTTCTCTAACAGGATCTCATTGGGAGAAATTTAAATCCAGTTCCCCAGTGCTTCCCTACTGTTTCTGTTAAAGTTGCTCCACATTTGCTGTTCAGGGACATAGGACTTTCAGTGCAAGCAAAGCACTGTTAGTGAGAACCACTGAAAAAGAGGAGTTACAACTTACAAAATACAGGGCTGTGCACAGTTGCAGGATCTATGTAACGGATCACAAATCAGTGTGCAAGAATTTCAGGAGATTTTATGGAACAGTGAATATATGCACACACGATTTTCCCAGTATATCTTAGGGGCAAGGGCACCACCCATTTAATAGGACTTCTGATCAAGGAGCACGGTGTTTCTCTAAGAGGGTCACGTTGAAAGAAACTGAAACCCAGTACCATAGTGCTTCGCTGCTGTTTCTGTTAAAGCTGCAACACATTCCCTTTTCGGCGATATAGGCCTTTCAGGGAAATCAAAGCCATGTTACTGAGAAACACTGAAAAGAAGCAGTTACAACTTACAAAATGCAGGGCTGTGCAAGGTTTCAGGATCTTTGTAACAAGGAGCACAAACCAGCATGCAAGTATTTTGGCAAGATTTATGCAGCAGTGAATATCTTCATACACAGTTTCCCAGTAAGTCTTCAGCACAAGTGCACCACCCATATAAAAGGCCTTCTGATCAAAGTACACAGCATTTCCAAAAGAGGATCTCATTGGGAGAAACTTAAATCCAGTTCCACAGTGCCTCCCTACTGTTTCTGTGAATGTTGCAACACTTTCGCAGTTCGGGGATATAGGCCTTTCAGGGAAACCAAAGCAGTGTTACAGAGAAACACTGAAAAGAATCAGTTACAAATTACAAAATGCAGGGCTGTGCACAGTTTCAGGATCTAAGTAACAGGGAACAAAAACAAGTGTGCAAGCATTTGAGGAAGTTTTGTGTACCAGTGAATATCTTCATACATGTGTTTCCCAATATATCCAAAGGGGATGTGCACCACCCTTATAAAAGTCCATCTGAAGCAAAGTGCACTGTGTTTCCCTAAGAGGATCTCATAGGGAGAAACTTAAATCCAGTTCCACAGTGCTTCCCTACTGTTTCTGTGAACGTTGCAACACTTTCGCAGTTCGGGGATATAGGCCTTTCAAGGCAAGTAAAGCAGTGTTCTTGAGAAACAGTGAAAAGGAACAGTTACAACTTACAAAATGCAGGGCTGTGCTCAGTTTCAGGACCTATGTAAGAAGTAACACAAACCACTGTGCAAGTGTTTCAGGAAGTTTTGTGTTGTAATGAGTACACTCATACATGCATTTTCCAGTATGTCTTAGGCACAAGTGCACCACCCGTACAAAAGGTCTTCTCAAGCAAAGTGCACTGTGTTTCCCTTACAGAATCTCGAAGGGAGAAAATGAAATCCAGCTCCACAGTACTCCCATAAAATTTTTGTTAAAGTTGCAACACATTCGCTGTACACACATGTAGGCCTTTCAGGACAAGCAAAGCAGGGTTACTGAGAAACACTGAAAAGAAGCAGTTAGAGCTTATGAAAGGCAGGGCTGTGCTCAATTACAGGACGTATGTAACAGGGAACACAAACCAGTGTTGCAGTGTTTCAGGAAGTTTTGTGCTGTAATGAGTACATTCATACACACGTTTCCTAATAAGTCTTAGGGACAATGCACCTCCAGTAGAAAAGGGATTCTCAAGCAAACTGCACTGTGTTTCCCTAGTAGGATCTCGTTGGGAGAAACTAAAATCCAGATACACAGTGCTCCCCTACACTTTCTGTTAAAGTTGCAACACATTTACTGTTCATGCATATAGGCCTTTCAGAGCAAGCAAAGCCATGTTACTGAGAAACACTGAAAAGAAGCAGTTATAGCTTACAAAATTCAGGGCTGTGCTCAGTTTCAGGACCTAAGTAAAAGGGAGCACAGAGGAGTGTGCCAGTGTTTCAGGAAGTTTAGGGCTGTAATGAGTACATTCGTACACGCTTTTCCCAGTAAGTCTTAGGTACAAGTGCACCACCCGGAGAAAAGGCCTTCTCAAGCAAAGTGCACTGTGTTTCCCTAATGGGATGTCATTGGGAGAAATGTAAATCCAGTTCCACAGTACTCCCCTACTATTTCTGTTAAAGTTGCCGCACATTCCCTGTTCACGCATATAGGCATTTCAGGGCAAGCAAAGCAGTGTTAGTGAGAAACACTGAAAAGAAGCAGTTACAACTTACAAAAGGCAGCATTGTGCTCAGTTTCAGGACCTAAGTTAAAGGGAACACAGACCAGTGTTCCAGTGTTTCAGGAAGTTTTGTCCTGTAATGTGTACATTCATACATGCGTTTCCCAGTAAGCCTTATTCACGAGGGCACCACGCGTACAAAAGGCCTTTTCAAGCAGAGTGCACTGTATTTTCCTAACAGGATCTCGTTGGGAGAAACTGAAATCCAGTTCCACAGTGCTCCCCTACTCTTTCTGTTAAACTTGTAACACATTCGCTGTTCACACATACAGGCCTTTCAGGACAAGCAAAGCAGTGTTACTGAGAAACACTGAAAAGAAGCAGTTACAACTTACAAAATGCAGGCCTATGCACAGTTTAACGATCTTTGTAAAAGGGACCACAAAACATTGTGCAAGTTTTTCAGGAAGTTCTATGAAGGAGTGAATATCTTCATACCTGGGTTTCCCAGTATATCTTAGGGGAAAGTGCAACACCCATATAAATTGCCTTCTGAGCAAAGTTCATTATGTTTCCCTATGAGGATCTAGTTGCGAGAAACTTAAATCCAGGTCCCCAGTGCTTCCCTACTGTTTGTTAAGTTGCAGTACATTCGCTGTTCGGGGCCATAGGCCTTTCAGGGCAAGCAAAGCAGTGTTCCTGAGAAACAGTGAAAAGAGGCAGTTACAACATACAAAATGCAGGGCTGTGCTCAGTTTCAGGATCTATGTAAGAAGTAACAAAAATCATTGTGGAAGTGTTTCTCGAAGTTTTGTGTCATAATGAGTACACACATACACGCATTTCCCAGTATGTCCTAGGCACAAGTGCACCACACGTACAAAAGAACTTCTCAAGCAAGGTGCACTGTGTTTCCCTAACAGAATCTCGTTGGCAGAATCTGAAATCTAGTTCCACAGTGCTTCCTTACTGTTTCCTTAAACTTGCAACACTTTCGCTGTTCACACATATAGGCTTTACAGGGCATGCAAAGCAGTGTTACCGAGAAACACTGCAAAGAAGTAGTTAAAGCGTACCAAAGTCAGGGCTGTGCTCAGTTTCAGGACCTATGTAACAGGGAACACAAAGCAGTGTTCCAGTGTTTCAGGAAGTTTTGTGCTGTAATGAGTACATACATACACGCTTTTCCCAGTAAATCTTAGGAACAAGTGAAACACCCGTACAAACGGCCTTCTCAAGGAAAGTGCACTGTGTTTCACTAAGAGGATCTCATTGGCAGAAACCGAAATCCAGTTCCACAGGGATTCCCCACTCTTTCTGTTAGAGTTGCAACACATTCGCTATTCATGCATATCAGCCTTTCAGGGCAAGCAAAGCCGGAATACTGAGAAATAATGAAAGTAAGCAGTTAGAGCATATGAAAGGCAGGGCTGTGCTCAGTTTCAGGACCTATGAAAGGAGGAACAGAAACCAGTGTGCAAGTGTTTCAGGAAGTTTTGTGCTCTAAAGAGTACATTCATACACGTGTTTCCCAGTAAGTCTTATGCACAATGGCACCACACATACAAAAGGCCTTGTGAAGCAGAGAGCACTGTGTTTCCCTAACAGGATCTCATTGGGACAAACTGAAATCCAGTTCCACAGTGCTTCCCTACGTTTTCTGTTAAAGTTGAAACACATTCGCTATTCATGCATATAGGCCTTTCAGGGCAAGCCAAGCAGTGTTACAGAGAAACACTGAAAAGAAGCAGTTACAACTTACAAAATGTAGGGCTGCTCTCAGTTGCAGGATCTCTGTAACAGGGAACACAAACCAGTGTGCAATTTTTTTAGGAAGTTTTGTGCTGTAATGAGTACATTCATACACACGTTTCACAGTAAGTCTTACACACAAGTGCACCACCAGGGCAAAAGGCCTTCTCAAGCAAAGTGCACTGTGTTTCCCTAACAGGATCTCTGGGAGAAACTGATATCAAGCTCCACAGTGCTCCCTTACTCATTTTGTTAAAGTTCCAACACATTCGCTTTTCACGCATATAGGCCTCGCACGGCAAGCAACGTAGTGCTGATCCGAAACACTAAAAAGAAGCAGTTACAACTTACAAAATGCAGGGCTCTACTCAGTTTCAGAACCTATGAACGAGGGAACACAAATCAGTGTACAAGTGTTTGAGGAAGTTTGTTCTGTAATGAGTATATTCATACATACTTTTCCAAGTATGTCTTAGGCACAAGTTCACTACTCGTACAAAAGGCCTTCTCAAGAAAAGTGCACTGTGCTTCCTTCACAGGATCTCGTTGGTAGAAACAGAAATCCAGTTGAACAGAGCTTCCCTACTCTTTCTGTTAAAGTTGCCACACATTCGCCGTTCACGCATATAGGCCTCCAGGGGAAGCAAAGAAGTGTTAGTGAGAAAAACTGAAAAGAAGGAGATACAACTTCCAAAAGGCAGAGTTGTGCTCAGTTTCAGGACCTAAGGAACTGGGAACACAAACCAGTGTGCAAATGCTTCAGGAAGTTTTGTGCTGTAAAGAGTACATTCCTACACGGGTTTAAAGTAGGTCTTAGGCACTAGTGCACCACCCATAGAAAAGGTCTTCTCAAGCGAAGTGCACCGTGTTTCCCTAACAGGATCTCGGGGAGAAACTGAAATCCAGCACCCAAGTGTTGCCCTACTGTTTCTCTTAAAGGTGCAACACATTCGCTGTTAATGCATATAGTGCTTACAGGGAAAGGAAACCAGTGTTACTGAGAAACACTGAAGAGAAGCAGTTACAACTTACAAAAACAGCATTGTGCTTAGTTTTAGGACCTAAGCAAAAGGGCACACTAAAGAGTATGTAAGTGTTTCAGGAAATTTTGTGCAGTAATGAGTACATTCATACACGGATTTCCCAGTAATACTCAGGCACTAGTGAACCACCCGTATCAAAGGATTTCTCAAGCAAAATGCACTGTGTTTCCCTAACGGGATCTCGTTGGGAGAAACCTAAATCCAGTTCCACAGTGCTTACCTACTCTTTCTGTTAAAGAGGGAAAAGATTTGCTGTTCGCGGATATAGGACTTTCAGAGCAAGGAAAGCAGTGTTACTGACAAGCACTGAAAAGAAGCAGTTACAACTTACAAAAGGCAGCGTTGTGCTCAGTTTCAGGACCTAAGTAAAAGGGAACACAAAGGAGCGTGCAAGTGTTTCAGGAAGTTTTGTGCTGTAATGAGTACATTCATACATGGGTTTCCAGTAAGTCTTAGGCACTAGTGCACCACCCATAGGAAGGCCTACTCAAGCAAAGTGCACTGTGTTTCCCTAACGTGATCTCG